>SNQJ01S0078494.1:77799-95986 GCA_010110895.2 Picea sitchensis
AGTAATCCCCTCAGGTGTGTCGCAAGAGTGGAAACCCTGCCTTTAAAGGGCCCGAGACTCTTGATACGGCACTGGATTCTTTACACCAAAATAATCACACACACAGACATAAATACTAAGGCTACACGGAGGTGTCTATATCCCATCTGACACAAGCTGACCAAGCCATAAAATGATCTCAACCAAATACAAAAACACCTAAGGAACATCCACTAACTCTACGGAAGGTGCGAGTCCGAAGGATTCCGACAACGACCCTACATTGTTAAGACAAGGTAAATTCTACGACTCCAATGGCGTTTAATACTGACCCAATATTCCATTGGAACTCCATTAATAGACGAGATACCCAATCCCACCTTAGATTTAAAGTAAATTGAAGTAGTTGGAATTCCCCCATTACCAACCTTAGTAGCTCAAGGTACTTGGTTTAAGGACCTTACATCTTATGGGTCATCAATAACTGCAAAATTCCAATAGCAATACACTTGAATAACAATGTCCCTTATCCTTAATTCCATAACCTTGCACTTGTATTAACAGTAAAATTAAATATCATGTCACCAACAAAACATTATACTCCAAACTTACATTGCCATAAATTTTACCCCTACCCATCGCAAAACCATAAAACAATCCAATCACACATTATTATCCTATTTATGTTATCCATAACATTTACCTTAACACTACCCTAAAACGATAACCACCTACTCAAATAAAATTACATTGATCATTAGAACTAACATAAACATCATGCTACCTTAACATTCCATAATGATAAAGTCCTGGAATTTAGAGCCACTCTACTTACTAGCAATGATAGTCTCAATCAATGACATTTACAATTCAAACGATAAGGCATTTAATATTATTATTCATGACATATCCTCCATGTCCAACATGTCCTAGGTTTAAACCTTACATACATAATATTATAATTGTCCTTTTCCATCAGTGATAATTCAATGCACTTGTCCCTTTTTGCTTGAACAACTATTTAGTGACACATTTTTTTTTTATAACCAATTACAGATTTGATCTATCCTAGCTATACACTTGGCGATTATTCAGGAATAGGGTCTATTTATTCACTAGGATGGATAATTATTGTTATGAACTAATGAAAGACGGTTATTTATTTTGGGTTAAAAAAATAAAAAGGTATTCCATCACTCGGATTATAATGACAAAATTAATCTGAGATGTAGCGCTGGTGGCCTTCTATGCTCAAATTCAATATTATTGAATTGGTATCGCATTACTGCCGTAAATTATATCAGTTCATCTCCGTAATTATCCCACCTAAACTTTAAAACGACACTCCCTTTCTATGAGGATAATTCCTTTCATCCGAGCTAGGGATATATTGATTGATTGTTAGACACGCAAATAATCACAGCCACTTTATTTATCTGTAACGTCTTACCATTAAGTTCTGACTTTCTGGGATCCTTACAGGATTATGAAAAGGGTTGAAGGGAGTACAGAAATGCCATTAATATAAATAATGACACATAATTCATGGCATTAATATTACTATCCAGCCCTTAAAGTAAGGCATGAGACATGGCGCTGAACATAAGGCAATGATTAAAGACTGGGTCACAATTCTCTGCCAGGTAACAAGAATAAAGGTGGGAATAACGAGACCAAATTAAATTATACAGTAAAAATGAAATCGCAGGAGATCTAGAAAAACAATTCTGTCAAAGGGCAAGCATGCTCAACCCGGATGCACGTCGATCATCATTCCTAAAATCGACAGCCTTAGTTAATGCCAACCAGTAAGAAAGGGACATGGTGCAGCACCCTAAAGTGGCCAATCAGACGCAGGCCTTGGCTAATGGACTACACCGTGACCAATTCTCCAAAGGAACCCCCTGGCCGCCATTAATGAAAGGAGGGATCACTGGCACACTCTAGATGGATTTCACATTTCTGAACAGGAAAAAGAAGGGGAAATCACCGTGCATACGCACTAGAAGGAGTCTAGAAGCAACCAGGAGCGTGACTCGCTGTAGCTGCTAGATGTTCTCAGGCTAACGATAGGGTTCAAATTTATTGAAACGTTGTGGGTCTGTGGAATCTGAGGTGGGAATAGCCAACAATACAGCGCTAACCAAATCAGGCAGGGTCAAGGTAAGGCATAAGATTACAATTTTAAATCAGTCACTGCTAAAATCCAGAATAAGCATAAATGCCGACACACCAGAGGAACGAATCGCCTCTTGCAAAATACGAATTCGCCGCTGGTGAAGGACCTACCATTATTATTTAAAACAAGAGTCGTTGCCATCCCAGGGAGGCAATCGCCATTGCACATAAACTACCAATTCGTCAATGATTAAGAATTTCAGATTCGTTAAATGAGTTAAAAGGTAAGAATGCGCCGTTGGAAATCAACTGAAATGGTAATTTAAATATAACAGCTTCCATTCCAGCAAAGCAATTCATCAATGCATCCTAAAACACAAATTTCCATTGAACTATGAATCTGGGCTGACCAATTGAAACATAAGGTAAGAATATGCCTTTGAAATATAAAATCCATAATTGTCAATTAAAACCGAAATCGCTGACAGACTCAAACTGTAACTCGCCATTGCAACAACTATCGATCAAGGTAACAATTCGCTTATCAAAATGCAGTAAATTTCAGGGTTTTCTAATCATTTATTTCATGAAGGAAATCACTGATACTACACGATGTAAGATTTTTTGTGCAGAGGTAAGAATTTTACACGATGCAGGAAGACAACGCAGAAATAAAACAAGCCAACACAGAAGCTACCGCGGACCGAGATAAAAGCACAAAGCGCAATAGGAGGACACACAACAAGGATTTATCGGCAAGGCATGAAGGAAGGTTCAGCCAGGTAAAAAAATGCACAATGAGAGAAAAGAAAAGTTGCGCCAACAACCAAAATTTCAAGGTAAAATCACACAACCAGCATAAGACATTAGCTGCTAAGGACAACCACAGTGGTAGCCATTTTAATGATACAATGCAATGGAGGAAGTATAGTTCATTCCAGTTCAGCCCTAATCTAATTACAACAGCTGAATCAACATATTTGCAATAAAACAATCATAGTCACCGAAGTAATAACTATGCATTCTACGTTACTAAATACATGAACATACCATTGCCTTAACACTTGCCGCAAATGACTCCGGTGCTCCATGCCGCTCCTGCTCCGCGCCGCTCCTGCTCGTCGACCGTAGAGACTACACTGGTACCTCCCAGCCAAACACTAGGGGTACTCTACTTCCCCCTTAGCCCCCTGAGCCACAAAGGGGCCACACACAATCCAGACAGTAACCTAGCTTCCTATCTCACCTCCACGGCTGAGCTACCACTCTATTACAAGATGAGAAATTCCCAACTCCCCACAAGCAATCAGTCTAGTCCCCATTTCAGCAGCATAACCATACCTAACAGCCCCTCCCTTTTTCCCCCTTCCCCCTTTCTTTTTATGGAGTCTCAAACCCTAAATCTTATTTAATTTAAGTTTTAATGAAAAACCTCAATTTCTCTGTCTTACAAGTGTCACTCATCCCCCCCCCACCTTTTTCCACCATTAATTTCTTTTTCTTATTAATTGTCTATGTTTCCCCTTTTTACTTAGTTTCCCCTATATTTTTTTTAATCCCTTCTTTTAAAACCAAAAAAAAGTAATGTGCCATTTAATATATCCATTTTATTTTTAAATTCGTAACCTTTTATTAATGGTAGATGTGGTAGGGACTAATAAATTAACGTAAAGAGAATCCATTATAATTTTTCTTTTTCTATGAATTAGAGATTATGGAATACACGACCATTGTTTATAATATATATATATATATATACTATATATATATATATATATATATATATATACTATATATATATATATATATATATATATATATATATATATATATATATATTATTTTCTTTTCTAATTCCAGCCTGTTATTCATCATTTTAATTTATCATTAATATATATATATATATAGTTTAATGAGAGATTAAGTGATGACAAACATGTATATGGGAAAATGTAGATGTATAACAACATAAAGAAGGGAATAATAGAAATTAAAAGGTGATGGATGGTGATTTAATAATAATGTGAAATGGACATGTAAAAGGAAATGGATACTGGGAGATTAAGGTGATGGAAGATAGTTTAATAATGTAGACAAGGATAATGAGAGAGGGATAATGGCATGGTTTTTTGGACATTCTTTATGTTATGCACTACATAGGTGATGTCATTCTTCCACAAGTTAGGAATTAATTTCTTCTTTGGAAAATTTTAAAAACTATTAGATTTACTTTAAAATTTACCCTCGTCATCTCCTTGAGGGTACCACGAAGACCAACTATTAATTAGGTGGGTTTTGTTTAATTTGTTATTTGTATTCGAGTGCATTCTTAAGGTTAGACTAAAATTTACCCTAAAAGTTTTAGACTTAGTACTTAGATTACAGGCAGGCAACCCTTCGATTGAGGGAAGTTGTTGCAGAATTTCTTAGAACGTTAATGTCTTAGGGAGCTATTTGGGTTTTGTTTCCTTCATCCCACATGATGTAGTGCCCTTGAGGGATGCACGTGCTCCAGGAATTACACTTTCCACTTGGTTGTTTCTTTTGTGTGATGTGCCCTTGAGGATGCACCGCGTGCTCCAAGGGTTCCACTAAGCTTCTTGTGTTTCTTTTTGTGCGGCGTGCCCTTTAGGATGCAACCCACGTGCTCAAGGGTGCCACTCATGCTTGGGCCGATTGGTGAGAGATCTATAACCCACAGAGTCAACACTCCGCCCGGTGTGAACTTGTGGGAGACTAAGGGATCTAAGGCCCCCGCCTTATTGCTTTCCCTTTAGAATCATCGTGAGCGTCTGTTTCATTTTGCCCTCACGGCATCATGGATCCCTCTTCGAACTTCAGGTGTGCCCTACAGTTCGAGCGATGACGTGAGTGCTAGTAGGCTAGTTTAGGGTTGTTGTCCACCCTCTCCCTCAACCTCTAGGAATGTGACCTTTACTCCATATGTGATGCGGTGGCCAAGCTATAGGCCGACACACGCCGTCAACAATCGTGTCGAACATGTCAATATCATATCATCAAATCCAAATGAAATATCGCATTAAATAAATCAACCCAAAGCACACTCCGGACTCAATCCAGGGTCCAAGGGGGTTCCACCGATACCTCTTCATCCTCAAGGTCAAAAACCACCGCACCTCAATACAACTGAGTCAAATAGCACTTGTCTATATCACATAGTAAAACATCATGTAGTCTATCATAATGCATCATAATCAAGTATAAATGTTTTAACATGGAAAGTCCGGATCGCGTCGCATGCATCATAATCAAGTATAAATGTTTTAACATCAGAAAGTCCAGATCACGTGCGAGCAAGTGTCCTCAAATAATAAGTTTTCTTAGTGCACCAGAGCGGGATGTTACACCCATATATTGATGAGGGTGGATGTGATCATTCTTCTCCACATCCTCCTCCTCCTCCTTCACCACACCCATATCATGAGGAGGCAACAAATATTCATCATCCTCCTCTTTCACCTCACCTAGATGAGCATGTTGAAGCTATTCCTCATCCTCATCTTTCACCTCACCTAGATGAGCAGGCATGACCTATTCATCATCCATAATCTTCCACTATAGACCAGGCCTCCACTGCTATTGTAGATATGCAAATTATGCCATCAGCTGGACCATATATGTTATAGTAGTTATTTGAATTGTCCATAATATATATATGGTGTTTTTTTTTCTATTGATCATGTACTCAATTTATATGTTGATGTTGATGTGTATATTTTTAGGTCATGTTAGATTTGGATGTTAAATGTATTTGATAGATGTGTATGTTGTAAAATTGTTCATTAGACGTGTATTTTTCCTATTGATCATGATGATATACTTAATTAATTTATATGTTGATGTTGAAGTGTACATGTTTAGGTCATGTTAGATATGTTTAATGTTAAATGTGCTTGATAGATGTGTATGCTAAATGATTCTTGTTAGATGTGTGTGATGATGATGTTAGAAAATGATTGTATTTTGTTAGATGTGATCACAATGATGATTCCCTATTAAATTATTAGATATATGTGTGCTAGTTAATGAATGACGTTTATATGTGCTAGAGGTATATATAATTAGATGATGTTATCTAGCGAATATAAATGTGTATTTTAGACGTTTTTTATGTTTGTTATAAGATGGTTATCATCATCATGTTTATTTTTATAAATTACAAAGTTCAATATGGTTGAAACTATAATTGCATAGATAGTTATTTATACATGTTCATTCTAACTATTTGTTTTTCAAGAAACAAATTACATATGAATAAATATTATTTTCCATTGTACTAATTACTCTTTTTGAATAGACTCTTCTACAATAAAAAATGTTATTATAAAAAAGTTATGATCTCCAATGATAAGCATTCTATTGGATTTAAAATTTTATGTACGCAAATCTTCCTATTGTTATTTTTGCCATTATTTCGTAGGTTGATTGCTATCAATTTTTAAAATATTACTTCATTAATTGCGGTTTTACTCAACATTGGGGGCACAATTTTATAAATATTTTCAAAAGAAATGATAAAAGTATGTAAGCTAACAAACACTAATTTAGTTAAAAACCAAATTATCACAAAATCATGTTATAAATTATTTTTTTTAATTATAAACCACATTTTTTGTTTCTTACTTTTAAATCTAAGAAATAAGTGAACATAAACTCAACTTTTTGAATCATCATGTTAACATATCCTCGAAAATGTTGTACTATTAAACATGCATATCAACCATATCATTACATCTAATTATATCAACATAAAAAGTAGAATTGCATATCCCATTAAAAGTTCAACTGGACATTTAACATTTTTCAGGATTTCACAATTGCAAATACTTAAAGAAGAAGAAACATTTTTAAATATATGAAACGACCTATAAATATGTTCAAATAAAAATTGTTCCATGAAATCACAAATAATTTGAAATACAAACACATTATGGATCGAACTGACTGTTAACCAACTAAAATTGTTCAAAGATTTGTTATAATTAACTTAACATTTCCTCTATCAGAAGATGGATAAAAAAAATATAATTAGCAAAATAAATAATATAACAAAAAGATACAACAACAGTATTAAAGATGAAATAAAACATGTACATATTACTCTTTGTTTTCATCATCCTCATTGTCTTCCTCACTTTGCATGATAACACTATCGTTCTCAAAAATATGTTTTGATCTAGGTTTGTGTCTTAATACAAACCACCAATCCCTATCCAACACATCTAGGTAAAAAAACACTTGGTTGCAGTGTTTTGGGAAAACATAAGGATCCTTAGCTTCATCCCACATCCTTTTAGAGTTGATACATATCCTCCCACTATCCCGATCTTCCTTTACATTATTTTGATTAAAGGTGTCCCACCACTTACACCTAAAAATAACACATTGGAAAGAAGAGAAGTCCACTTAAATGATCTCTTGCATCTTTTCAACGTAACCTAAGTTTCGTTGTATGGTGTTTTGATCGTGGTGGCTAGCACGACTAGATTGGTCGAACCCGACTTCCACTCCATTGTATTGTTTCATGTGTCCATCATCGACATGCTCTGTGTGAAAATGATGTCCATATGCCCACATAGATGGGAACAAATGCACCTATAAAAAAATGAACAAATCAAAGTGTCAATATTTATCTAATAACCTGAACATCAAAATATAAAATATTATAGATGTACTTACAATTAAAATGTGCATTACGAAGTTAAAAATTGTGTACAGAAAAATATTATTACCAAGTTGTTGCAACCAGTCCCTATGTTTAGTGCATCCTCTTCTTCACATGGGTAATAGCCAGATGAACCATATTTCTCTCTAACTTGGTCAACAACTCAACTGTTGTGGCATATCATTGGCATATTTTATTTTAAATGATAAGGATAAGTCATTCTTCTACCATTCAACCGTATGAATTCTTTCCTGTCACTTTCCCATTTCCTCTTCTTATGTTCGTACAATGCGACCCACGACTGTGTCGCATCTGAATTTTAAAGAATGAATTTATTGATGGCATCAATTTTTGAATTTGTTGATGTACTCATGAAACCAAATCAACATATAGTACATATGAGATCATTAAAATATACATTATGAAGTTCAGTGTGAATAGTTACTGTGTAGAAATTTGACAAATGATAATTACTATTTATCAAACACCTTTTTCCATTCATTTGGAGAAACTCCCCTTCTCTTTTGTCTTCATCCCTTTCGTCGTCCCAAATCATTGCACCTGGTGTGTTAATCAATTTATTGATGTACTCACTGGAATAATATAAATACTCATATGATATGTACCCGTCTTCCATAGACCCCTCGGGTTTTTCCCTTTGATGAACAAATCCTTTCAATTTCTTCATGTACCTCTCTAAAAAACATCCAATGACAAGAGACCAACCCGACTAATTCGACCTCATCTACTAGGTGAATTAGAAGATGAACATACAAGTCCATGAAACTTGACAATAGTTCTTTCTCAAACATACAAATAATATCAGTTATCTATTGAGGCCATCATGGAATGCTAGCCATATGAATCTCCTTTGATGTGATCCAATGTATAAATGCGGATAATTTAGATATGGAATGTCTTAGGTCATGGGGGAAGTCATGGTTCACAAACCCATGCAAGAGCATAGGATAATGACACTACAAAGTAAACACATAAAAAAATAATTATGTTTTATCCCATGGCATAAAAATAAAAATTACAAATAATAAAATCATATTTTTGACATACATCGTACCTTTAGAAGGTTCAAATGGTCATGTGATTTCAACCTTGAAAAATGGTCTTGATGCACAATGAATAAAATTCGTAGGGAAGAACCATATAAATAAGGCACCTTCACATCCAATATAACTTACTTTTCCAAAGAAATATCTTCTTTCTTCAAAATCCATGGGACATCACTTTCCTTGAAAGACCAAGAGTGACCAACCTCTCCTTTACTTTCTTGTCTTGGCCAATGTTTCTTTTTAGTTTTTGAATAAATAATATCTCTCCTCACAACCAATGTGTCACGTTCTTTTGATGATATGTGCCTCCATAACGAAGATGAAATATTTTTAAATATATACATGGGATCTAGTAAGTGGGCAATCTTAAGATGCTCCCAATTCCCACTCATAAAAGATAGATTTCATTTTCATCCCAATGGGAAATTTCTCAACACAGGTGTCAAAGAATTATGGATCATCAAACATAGGCTCCCCATTTGAATTGAACATTTATGTAATCTCCTTCTTCTTCTCTCTCTCATATTCTCTAATTCATTATGCTGGTGTCATTATTGTAGGCCTTTGGGTTCTCTATGGTTTACAAATGAAAGAAAATGTTTCTCTTCTATAAGGGTGTTCTTCTAGGAGGAATACCCTCACGTAGTCATACATGTTGATATTATGGTATTTGGGGAAGGTATTTACCTCCATGTCTAAACCTGACGAAGAATATTCTGGGAAGAAAGAAGAAACCCTAATTAATTGGTTAATAACCCTAGAAGACAAGTCGGCTCAAGATAATGAATTGTATTAGGTTATTAGCCTCCAAGAGAAGTAGTTGGATAAAGGAAATGTTATATACTAAAGAATTAGTACCCAGAATGAGAAGTCGGCCTAGGCAGTCTGCCAGAATTAGTATAAATATAGGAAGCCATTCTTCATTCTGGCTAGTGTTCTCAAAACTACAGAAGCAACACTTGTGCGCACTGTAGTTGGCCAGTTTGTGTGCAAGTTTTGAGGAGATCTGTTATTGCAATTGCTGCAACTAGAAGATTTTAGTTTTGGATTTGACTCTCTCTTGGTTATGGTTTGGACTCTCTGATCATCTCTTTTTACTCTTGCTTAGTGTTCTATCCTTGGAGAAAGGTGCACCACCTTTGTTTGGCTATCTAGTCTAGGGTTTGCTTCCGGAATGATTCTCTGTCAAGGTTAAGATGCTCGAGGGTGTCTTCGGCCTATGGTTGGGTGAAAATATTGCTATATTGTCTATGGTTAAATGAGCACATCCATTATATTCTAAAAGGTTATGGGCCCACACTATCTTCAGACAGTCTAACCGTTAGAAGATAGATTGGAAGGATTTTCTTTGTTGCAATTGCAGTTGCAACCAATTTCTATTGCAGCAACAAAATCCTAACCATCTCGTTGAGGTACCTTAAGTGAAGAGATTGACCTAATTCCTAGATATACTAGTGCGTCGTAGCCTAACACATCTCCTGGTACTCTCAGCAAGCTAAGATGTCAATTTTGATGTTTTGGTCAAATCTAGGGTTGACCAAGTCAAAGCAGCCATGAATTACTCTATGAAGTAAGAAAAAACGTTATAAGGGGATTCTAAATTTAGAGCATGGAATACAAGGATTGATGTCATCCTTTCCAAGAATAAAGTGCTAGATATCGTGAAAGGAAATATTATGGAACCAGAGTTTGAAGAAGGAAAAGAGAAGGAACCGCAGAACGCTGCAGTTATGGAGAAGTTCAAAGACAATGACGTCAATTCCATGAGTATCATAGTGGATTCTATAAAATACCACTTGATACCCTACATATCCCATCTTGATTCATCTAATAATATGTACGATGCCCTAGAAAAACTCTTCTCAGTAAAAAACATTGGACAAGTAATGAGTCTGAAGAATGAGCTCTGTGACATGAAGATGAATGATGATGACAGCATAACATCATACTTTGTGAGAATATCCTAGTTAAGAGATAAAATACAAGCTATTGAATAAATCATTTCAGAGAAGGAACTGGTAAATATAGTACTCAACGGTCTTCCCAAGACATGGGATGCATTTTCCACAAGCATGAACACAAGGAAGAAGTATCCTACATTTGAAGAAACTTGGACTTGTTGTGCACAAGAATAATCAAGAATTATTGCAAAAGAGAAACCTCAAAAGAAATATGATGATCAAGCCTTCACAACAAGATTCAAGAATTTCAGGAATAAAAGGAAGTTTGGCTCAAGGAAGAATCCAAATCAAGAGAAAGATATGTCATAAATCCAATGCTTAAACTATCAAAAATATGGTGACTACAAGAATCATTGTCTCGATATAAAGAAAAGGAAGGAGACACATGAAGCATGAGTTGTCGAAGAAAAGGAATCTTCAAAGAAGACTAAGCAGGATAAAACATACTTTTTCTTCTAAGACAAGGTAACATTACTCCTCATAGTTCTTGTACATACCATGTTTACATATTTTTTGTACATATCATGCATATCTATCTCTTAGAATATAATATGTTCAAAGAGAAACTACACCTATGGAAGATCAACAAAATGGGGACTTGCTATCACAATGACTACAAGTCAGGCAATACACATGAAAGGATGAAATACATCAACAACCCCTGGTAACAATTCATGTAGAATCTACTACATAAGTAACAACTACAAGATAAGCCAAAATCATAATCAATCTTGAAGAAACCTAGAAGAAGTAAAGATAGAAAGAAGTCATCAATCTAGGGGAAATTGGAGAAAGACTTACGACACTTTGTAGAAGGCAATAAGGATGCAGACGGAAGTGTGGATTCTGTTAGATGGAGGGAACCGATTATATATTTCCAAAAGAAGAGCATGCATTCATACATGAATCAAGGATTAGGAGGGAGCTAATCCTATGATCCATTGAAGATGATGAAGTATATATCCATGGTAGCAGCCATGAAAAGTAGTACGTGTTCAGTTTGACTTTAGAAGAAGCCTTCTTCAAAAAGAAGCCTTAAAATATCCCTGGTTTTCCATCCACATCCATGATCCTATGATGAAAGAAAGAAGTTTGAATCTTTATGGCATGGAATCTATAGAAAACTCCATGGACCCAAGAGCTAAAGAGAAACATGAGGAAGAACATGAAGATTCCAAGAGAGAAGGAAAATTCAGAACAACCAGTCATTGTATCAAGAATCACAAGACTACCAGCCTGATATAAACTCACTAAAATCAATCAAGAAAAGGAACTGATGAAGAACATTGTATGGAAGACTTATGAATGTAAGAATTGCGAGATCCAGAAATAGAGGTTCTCCCAGATGGAGGGAGAAGACTATGATGATTGCTTGTTCTAGTAAACCATACATACCTCTACATGAGCCATTATATATTCTACAATATCCATGGGTTGGAGTTTACATCATATGAATGAAAAGACTGTTATCCATAATAATTGAACAATGAGTATATATAGAGCAACCTAAAATATTTGAGGTATACCAAAAAGAGACCCTTGTATGCAAATGAAAGAAGATAACTTGGTGGAGAACCTCCAACGCATAGAAGAAGCGTGGTGAAAACTTTCTATAACAAAAATAATGTATCATAATGGTTACTCAGAACTCCAGGATGAAGGATTTCCAATCCATGACAAACTCTCATGATAGCATAAGAAGTACCACATATATATGTTCCAGTTTGATTCTTTCCATGATGTTATGAGCTAGTAGGAAACAAAAGAGATGAATTCAACTATGATATACTGTAATATCAGAGCTACATGAAGCCTTCAGAAAACCAGTGTTCTAGAAAGACCCAAGTACATTGATATCAAGAATTACATTCTCCGTGATGAAGTCCATAAAAGAGAAAGTGGTTCTCCAATATATATCTCCACAGATGAGTAGATAAGCAGACATTTTGGATCTTGTGGAAACGACTTCCTTATTGGAAAAGGAAGAGATGACTCCCAAGTTGGGAGGGAGCACTGATGTGTTATTGATTTATGGATAGTCATTTTTCAGCTTGAAAAATGGTCGAGGATGAGAAGTTCCTTTCCAGTTCGGAAAGTGGTTTGATATTTTTGACGGACAGGAATTTTCCAGTTCCGAAAATGGTCCAGATCGAACAATCATTTTCGTAACGAATATGGTTTGATATATTACTGATGTAGCATAGACAATGATTCCCCTTGTGGACAATGTGGGGGAATGTTCTAGGACAGTCTCTCTTCTTGACGGTCACTCTCAGTAGTGGTCAAGAAGAATAGTTCACCTCATTGGACAATCATTCTTTCAAAGCTCACAGTTGTGAGCAGTTTCGAAGAATGGTCCATTTTGGAGGTTGATGCATGTAACTCGTTTCCTTAGAAAATGGTCTAGACAGTCATTCCCTAGAAAATATTCATTCTCTCTAGGTTGTACCTTGTTTAGTGTCGGAGGAATGGCCCATATAGGTGAATGGTCCAGGTTCAACAATCAGGGACAAACATTCCCTAGGGCAGATTTATTCTCTCCAGGTTGCACTTTGCTTAGTGCTGGAGGAATGGCCCAGATAGGTGAATGGTCTAGGTTCAATAATCAAGGACAGGAATTCCCTAGGTCAGATTCATTCTCTCTAGGTTTCACTTTGTTTAGTGCCGGAGGAATGGCCTAGATAGGTGAATGGTCCAGGCTCAAAAATCGGGACAATTATTCTTCCTTTCTTGAGAAGAATAGTCTAGATAGCTCATCATTGATATTTTACTTTCTAAGGGAAGATGCTCTTCCAGATCTCACAGATGTGAGTGGAAGAATGGCCCAAATGATTCAGTTTATATCATAAAAATGTTTTCTTTACAGGTTGATATCAGATGATATGATTATTATGGATACTGTATGTCAGGATTAGAAGAATTGTTCTCGTGTCACTCTGTGGAGTGATTGACTTATCCAACATCATGTCTTATTACTCAGATGGATTATGGTTTCGAGAGATGATTCAATTGATGACATTGATAGTGATGATGGTGCTCATTATCTAATCATGAGATAATATATATGACTGTGTTGATGCTACTAGGTGAATGGTATGTTTGTTCTCAATACCATTACCTTCAATACCTCCCTATCTAGGAGGGAGTGTTGATATTATGGTAGCTATGGGAGGTATTTACCTCCACGTGTAAACCTGACAAAGAATATTCTAGGAAGAAAGAAGAAACCCTAATTAATTGGTTAATAACCCTAGAAGACAAGTCGGCTCAAATGAATGACTTGTATTAGTTTATTAGCCTCCAAGAGAAGAAGTCAGCTAAAGGAAATGTTATATACTAAATAATTAGTACCCAGAATGAGAAGCCGGCCCAGGCAGTCTACCAAAATTAGTATAAATACAGGAGGCCAGTCTTCATTCTGGCTAGTATTCTGAGAACTGTAGAAGAAACACTTGTGCATATTGTAGTTGGCTAGTTTGTGTGCAAGTTTGGAGGAGAGCTATTGTTGCAACTGTTGCAACTAGCAAATTTTGGTTTTGGCTTTGACTCTCTCTTGGTTATGTTTTGGACTCTCTGATCAACTCTTGTTACTCTTGCTTGGTGCACTATCCTTGGAGAAACATGCGCCACCTTTGTTTGGCTATCCAGACTAGGGTTTTCTTCTAAAATGATTCTCTCTCAAGGTTAAGGTGCTCGGAGGTGGCTTCAGCCTATGGTTGGGTGAAAATATTTCTATATTGTCTATGGTTAAATGAGCACATCCATTGTAATCTAACATTACAATGGCTTTTGTAGGTAGTTGGACCAACTATCCCTCAGAGAAGGTCCACAACATTTACATCCATGATAGTCTTTAGTTACAAGACCTACAAAATTATTATAGACATAACACATTAGAGTTTAAGAATAGAATATCAATCACAACGAATTAAATATGCAAAAAAATATTGTTACTTATATAAACAAATCAATAAACATGTTAATTACTAGAGAAAACTCCTAAGCCTGGATAATCATGTGTGGTATAAGCACATATTCCATACAATGTAAAAATACTATTTGTTGTGATGGGTCTTGATACATCATATACATGTATCCCTTCCCATAATTCCTTCAACTCATCTACCAATGGTTGTAGGTATACATCCATATTCTTCACTTGTCTTCTACCAGGGACTATCAGAGCCAACATAAGATGTTCATTCTTCACAGACAACCATGGGGGGGTATTTTTATTGATCACTACTACAGGACAAACATAATAGTTAGTGTTTTGGAGGGAATATGAGTTCATTCCATCCATTTATCTACTGAGTCATAGACTTTTTAATTCATCCTTGAATTTTTTTGGCCATGTATTCTCTATATGCTTCATGGTTATTGAATTTGTTGGGATTCACATAACTCTCGACTCACTTCTATGCAAGGAACATCATCCCTGCAACAAAGATAATTCTTTGCAATGAAATATCCTTTGAATCCTTGGGATTATAGGCATATGCCTCAATATCTTATGAGGAGGACCATGCGATTTACCATTTTTATTTGATTTATGGTACCTGTCATGCCTGTTGGATCATGTTGTCATTGATGCCAATGGTTTGATTGATTGATGTCATTGATTGATGTCAAGTGATTGATTGATGTCAAAGGATTGATTGATTGATGATTGATGTAATATAATATGTATTTTCCTTGATGAGAATGCATAGATGAGAAGATGGATCAATGAGTTGTCATTGATACATGATGAATATGGATGCGTTGTGGTTTCATTTGGTATATGATGCATTGTTGGAAAAATGTATAGATGACTCATTATTTTCTTATCATGATTGATAGCGTGCACAAACATATGAACTCAAAGTGAGGTCCCCTTATGGTGAAATCCCTCACAGGAAGGCACTTTTAGGGATTGGGTTATCCTAGAAGAATGGTTGGAGGACCCATGCTTGTATGTGGAATAACAAGATGAGATCAAAATTGTTGGTGAAACTATCCTAGATGGATATTAGTTCTTGTCATGCTATTTACAGTGGTATGTGGAATAATGCATAACTCCCTCATGGTTTAGAAGTTATAGCCTTGTGAATGAAAGGACCCACATAGAGCTTGAGAATCCCCGAGTCAAGGAAGTCAATGACCTAAAAGAGAAAACATTATTTAAATGATAAGGTAAAATGACAAAGTCCAAGATTGGATTATTTAAATAATAAAGAAGGAATACCAGAAATAAAGAAATGATAAAGTAAAGGTGACAAGGAAGTAAAGAGCGAATATTTATGGAAAGTGGTTAACCCTAAAAATAAGGAAAATAATAGGTTAAGTGACCTAGAAATGGGTTAATATTATTTAAATGATAAATTAAAGTGACAAATTAAGATTGGATTATTTAAATAATAATCAAGGAAGTGACAAAAATCAAGAAATGATAAGTGGGGTGACAAAATCAAGAAGGAATATTTAAATGATAAAGTGTTAATTTTCTATTTATGGGAAGTGGTTAACCCTAAGAGAATTAGGAAAAAAGGTTAAGTGACCTAGAAATAGGACAGAACAACAAAAAATGGGTTAAATTGACTAGAGCATGAAAGATATAAAATAATATAGCAATGGTCTCTTGTAGATCATCCTTTTTGGATCAATGGAGAGATTATTGTGAGAATATCTTTTAGAATTATTGATGGAAGCTTCTTGTGAGGAGGAATATCTTTTGGAGTATTGATGGAGAGCTTCTTGTGAGAACTTCTTAAGCTTTTGGTGTGAGGAAAACTTGAGAATATTGAATATCTATAGGTGACTAAGGTAACCAAGGATATATAAAATATGCAGAGGTAAAGTGAGAAAAGAAAAAAGGCGAAGCATAGGAAGGAAAGTGACAAATGCAAGGTGGATTATTTAAATAATCAAGAGAAGTGACAAAATCAAGAAATGATAAAGTGAGGTGACAAAATCAAGAAGGAATATTTAAATGATAAAGTATTGGAGAACTTTCTATTTATGGGAAGTGGTTAACCCTAAAATAAGGAAAAAAGGTTAAGTGACCTAGAAATGGGTTAAGTGACATAAAAATGGGTTAAGTGACCTAGAGCATGAAAGTATAAATAATATAGCAATGGTCTCTTGTAGATCATCCTTTTTTTGGATCAATGGAGATCTTGTTGTGAGAATATCTTTTGGAGTATTGATGGAGAGCTTCTTGTGAGAATATCTTTTGGAGTATTGATGGAGAGCTTCTTGTGAGAACTTCTTGAGCATTTTTGGTGTGGAAAACTTGAGAATATTGAATATCTATAGGTGACTAAGGTAACCAAGGATATATAAGCAAAAATGCCGAGTAAAGTGAAGAAAAAAAGGCCGAAACGCAAGGAAGGATAAATTCTTTTCATGGCGCTTTCTAAGGCATGTTATTTACAGGTCATCTCACCATTTTCGCTATAAAATTGTTTCTATAATGATTCAGATCCTGAAATTGCTATGAAAGTGAGAAAACATATCCATGTATATGTGGTTAAAAATTTAGCTTGTGGTTCATTTTATTTTCGGAGTTACACTCCGTGGAAAATAGGGTTTGTGACCAGTCTTGAAACTAGTCAAAAACAGGTGTTTTAGGTAAAAACATCATAACTTCTTTATAACAGATCCAAATTCAGTGATACCAATTTTTTTGGTTATATTAAAGTATTTAGTATGCTTTGAAACAGTTTCAGATTGATTCAACGAATATTCCGTGCGGAGCACACTCTACAAGGTCGCTCTCTAGAATAATCCAGAATTCAGCAAGATATGCCATTTTTGCTATAACTCCTTTTATGAGAGGTTATAAGTAGTTCCACTTGGAGGGATTGCATAAAGAACATTGAAGAACATTTTATATCAATTTCAGATCTTTATTCATTACAGCTACAAAGTTATGATTATTTCAAGTTAGGGTTGTTGACTAATAAAAAACTAGTCATGGTTGAGACAAGCAGTTGATGAGTTGGCACTTACATGAGGTGTACAATTGATGATGTTGGTACATATTGATGAGTCATTGTTGTTGCGTAGTTGACACATGATTGGTATATACCTGGTACATGGTTGGATGCACTTGTTTATGGTACAGGTTGATTACAGGTTGTTTCGCACAGGTTGGTGCATGGTTTATGCTCTTGTTTATGGCACAGATTCATATCTATTGAGAATTGTTGCCTCATATTAGTTGGTTCTGAGAATGTAAGCTGAGTCTTTCATATAGAGGTGGTGCTCTTGTAGAGTTGTACTCTATTCAGTTGTTGCTGAAAAACCCTCGGATTGAAGTCCATAATAAAAAGAAAAATTGTACATACATCTTGTGTTCCTTGTGTTCCTTGTGGAGATGATTTGTTGATGAT
>SNQJ01S0078494.1:105683-131987 GCA_010110895.2 Picea sitchensis
GTGAGGCTCTTTTTACACTTCTTACAAAACTTTAGTTAGAAATCATCATTTACTCATTAGTTCCACTCACACTTAGTTTATTGCATGTAAACATATCTCAATGACATATATTAACAATATATAACTATGTACCATCAGAATAAAGAACACAAACAATAAGAGATATATGTATAAATTTTTTTTCATTACAAACTACAATCCTTGGGGTTTATCAACATCAACTGAAATGAGCACCAACTCAAAGAGAGCACCGACACTCATTTCAAGACCTAACCTGTAGATCTCAACACCAACTAAGAAGAGGAATCCAATCCTCAACTACAAGACCCATATTGTAGATAGAATCTAATTTTTTAATAGGTACATGACCTATCTATATTGCAACACATGGATGTACGTGACCTGCCTATACTACAACACATGGATGTATGCATTCTTTCTTCTATTAGCCTGCATACACCTTTAGAAACTAGGGTTTATGAAACTTCAAACTTTCGGCCCTTCAGACCCTTTCTTCAACTACCACATTCACTTGTGACCTTTCATTGCAACCAGCATATCACAACCCAACCTGTATTATCAACAAACAAATCTACACCATCCAACAACATATGCATTTTCCTCTTGCATACACCATAAAAAATCATATATATCCCTCAACCATATCAAAACAAAACTATTCTATCAACCAACCACCATCTAACATATCCGAACATCACATCAACCATACAAGGAATGCTTCAGGCACTCACCATACCATGAGTACATATAACCATAAAGACAACATAAAACTAAACCATATCTTCTATAGCAGATCTGAACCAGTAGAATGTTGTTCCGGGAACTTGCTTCAGACTTCAGGAACCTAGCACCAACACTTAATCAATATTTTCATGTCCTTTCCAAAATGTATGTGCCATGCTCACCTTCATCCTGCGTACATATGCACCATTTCCCACTGTAGCCCACGTACTGGTTCAGAAAACTAAGGTTTTTTGAACCTCTAAAACTTTCACCATAAAACCTCATAATTACGAAACTTTTGAAGCATCCATGAGTACCTGCAATGAATCTTTCACCAAAATAGATATTCAATAAACTCAAGAGATTCACACCCATAAGAGACCCTTTCTCTCTTATTTATACTTATCCAAGTAGCTTCTTCTAGGGGTTATCATCTAACAAACATTACCAAAATTCCTTCTTTTGGGGCTAACCCACTTCTAACCACTTGTCCACTTACAATCACGTTTCCACAAATATCAAACTCTTCACTTCTAGTTACAACTAAATTTTTTTTAATTATTTTCTTATTGCAACCACATAACCCATAACTAACGACTTTGACTAGTCAAATTTCTTCTAGGAGCTTCTAGAATAATTTGATTTCTTTGACCATCTAGGGGATTCTAGAAAACACATGAGGGTTCTCCAACTTTACAAGACCATAACCCTCTAACCGTGAGGGGTTATGTGATGTTCCACATATCACCGGAAATGGCATGACGAGAACTATCCATCTATAATAGTCTCACCTACAAATTCATTGATCTTTATTAGATTATTCCACAACCAACCTTGGGTTCCTTAACCACACATATAGGTCGAATTAACCACTTAACCATTTGGACATCACAAAGTGTTTTCCCATGAGGGATTTCACCATAAGGGGGCCACTTTGGAGTTCATCTATTTGGTACTTCCTATCAACCATGACATGACATCAATGATACAACTTCTTCATGTTAGCCAAACCACTTGACATCAATTACATCAATCCTTTGACATCAATTAGATCAATGAAAAGATACTGCATCAATCAATACATCAATGATACAAATAATATTACTATGACAATACATCAATCCTTTGACATCAATGAAAACATGATACAATAGAACATGCTACTACATCAGACTCCTAGGGAAGAAAATACTTGTTCTTGGGCTTGTTGTAGTAGTTCTTCAATACTTGTACCATACTTATACATTTATGTTGTTTTCATCCACATGGCATCTTCAAGTGGTTGTTCATTCTACTTGATCAAGTACTAAAAGTAATCTTTACCCCTTTTCTTCTTTACTACCTTTTGGTACAAAATAGATTCAATATGCTTTTGTTGTGCTATAGGTAGTTGTTTCTCCTAGTCAATGGTCTGACTGTTGTCGCTATCTGGTTCATCTTTGAAATTTTTGGCTCATTCCTTGAAAGGGTATAAATATGATACATTAAAGATTTGAGAAATTCCAAGGTTACTTGGAAGTTCTATTTCATAAGAATTTGAGGAAAATTTTCTCAACATTGTACATGGTCAAATATTTTTAAGTTTTAATTTTTTATATTCCCCCCTAGGAAACCTTTATCTTCTGAGGTGTTCCATAACCAAGTCTCCAACATAAAAATCTAGTTGTCTTGTCATCAAATGTTCCTTCTTTTTGTACTTTTTGTTGTTGTCTTGTAGCTTCTACTTGACCCTTTCCTGCAATTCCTTCATTCTTACTACAAATTATTCACCATCAACACTTCTAATTTATTGTTTCCTATATTTCTTAACTCATAAATTCCTCTAGGATGCATTTCATACAAAATATGAAATGGACTTAATCATGTTCTTCTATTAGGTGAGTCATTATATGCAAACCCTACTTGTGAAAGTCCCTGATCCCACTGTTTGGGATGCTCACTTACCATTCATCTCAAAATATTTCCCAATCCTCTATTTACCACCTCTATGTTCTCATTAGTTTGTGGTTGGTATGTTGAACTAAAGTTGAGATTGGTCCCTAACGTTTTCCATAAAGTTATCCAAAAATGACCCACAAATTTTGTGTCTCTTTCAGAAACAATACTCTTTTGCAATTCATGCAACCTAACAACTTCCTTAAAGAACAAATACAAAATGTGATTTGCATCATTGATCTTCTTACAAGCTATAAAGTGTCCCATTTTTTAGAATCTATCAACAACCACATAAATTGAATCATTACCTTGGTGAGTTCTTGGAAATACTAACACAATTTCCATACTTACAGAGTCCCATGGTCATCCTGGGATTGGTAATGGTTGATACAATCCAATATTTTATATCCTTTATTTTTCATACCGACAAACCCTGCATCTTTCAACAAATTTCTTGACATCGGTCTGCATGATGTCCATAAATAAAATGTACTTAACTAAAAAAAAAAATTGTCCTGTCCAAAATGTCCTACGAATCCACCACTATGATTTTCCTTCAATAGATTTTCTCTCATTGAACATCTTGGAATACAAAATTTACCGCCTTGAAATAATAAACATTCTTGAATCATGTAATCCAACCATGGAGTTTTGTCTCTATTTACTGGATTCCCATAGGTTGCATAAGCATCTTTAAAATATACATCATCTTGATAGATTTATTTCAACTCATCAAATCCCACAACAATTACTTGAAACTCTTGTAAAATCAAACTGAATCTTCTCAATTCATCTCCTACCTTATTTGATTTCCCACTTATGTTAATAAAAAAAGTGAAATTCTGCAAAAACTCAATCCATTTGACATCTCTCTGATTTAATTTTGTTTGGATTCTAATATACTGCAAGGCATGATTATCATTGTAAGGAATAAATTCCTTTGGCATGAGGTAATGTCTCCACTTCTTTAGTTCTTGAATAATTAAATAAAATTCCTTGTCATATGAAGAATATGTCTTTTTAAGAAATCTTGGCAATAGAATTGTTTAACTATTCTTCAATATAATACCTTAACGGAGCAACGGTCACTTCTTGTTTCACATTGATATTAAACAATTTTCCCTCAATTTCTCTATAGTCGATAGATAAATTTTGCAACATATTTTCAATATCTTCATTTTTATTAGTATATTCAACAAAACAACTTTCAATGTCATCATATGTGAACTCAAATATCCTATCAAATTTTTTAGTCGACGCTTTCTTTAAACCTTCAATTTGTTCTTCAAATTGTTGTTGGTTCATGGGAATTCAACTTGATATTAGTTTAGGGTCTGAAACTTTGATGGTGGTATCAACAATGTCCAAGTCAAAAATATTTAAATATCATTTCATCCTTTTTCATGACAAAGAATTTAATTGACTCAATAATCCCTTTAATGTATTAACTCATTTGATCCAACATGCCTTTAATTGCTTCACACGGATTTGGGAGGGAAAATCTTCCCATTTTTTTCTTTGGTCCGTCATCGCCAATACCTTTGCTATGAACATTGGAACTCCATATATGCAAAATCCTTCAACCTTCTTTAAATATAAATTCAAATATTCTTTAGTATTCTAGATTCTGAGGCAAATAGAGGAAAATATTTTTTCCAAGTCCCATAATTATAATATTAATGACATTCTTTTATTTATATTTTCCTTGACAAAATGTCGAGTGGCAACAATCAAGATTGAAATTTGTTTAACTCTTGAACTTGACTATGGAATTTATTGAAGACTTTTATCAGGCCGAATCATGGAAACCGGGGTAGCCATAATAGTTGGAGGCATGAGGATTGCTTCCAATTCCTTGAAATTTTATTTTATCCAAAAATGTTCTTCTTCCATATTAGTTATTGAAAATTTCAATGCATCCCTTGTGACCTTGTGAATTGAAGAAAACTTTGATGGAAACATGTTTCGGGTGGAAATGGTATATTGTGATTTTCCCCTCTTACTCTTTTATTTCCTTTCAACAACCATTTTATTTGAATCCTTATCAAATGAGGCATTATGTACATCAAATTTTTCTTCATAAGAAACAAGTTCATCATGGAAAACAACTGTAAAAACCTGTTGCACATTTTCTTGAGCATGTTCCTCTTGATCCGGGAAGTGGATATTCTTGATATCAACATCCAAGTCCATGTCTTCAAGCAATATATCATTTTCAGGTGCGTCTGGTTCTACTCCCCCTTGCTGATAATTGGTTCTTTTCATTTTAACTTTTAGCTTATGGGGGTTTTCTAAATTTCCTCAAGGAGGGTTTCTCTCTTCCTCATCTCCTGAATTATTACCCAAGGTTTTTCATTGTTGGGATTCTCTAGGATGATGGTTTATCTTAGGTAAAACACTTTTATAGGAAATGGAGAGTGATTGAGCATTATTTTCACTATAGGGTTTTCCTCTCTCTTTATGATTTTTTGTGTTTCTTACAATGTCTCTATATTGCTAGCATTTCTATCAATTTCTGAAACATGAGGGTCGTGACTATCACCCTCTTCTTCTCCCAATATAAGTGAATTGATAAGTGCATGGATAACCCCAATTGATATTATGTGATTATAAAAAAAGTGACCAGGGTCAAACCCTTTGATCTATTTTGCAAATATCATGTTAAAATGCTCAAAATAGGAAGCATATTCATCAATCTTCGAAATTCCTCTTAAGATAATTTCGCCAACCTTCCAAGGAATAGGGATACACTTCTTTTTCCTTTTTTCATAAAAAGTATGAAACCATAATTTGTACTGTCTCTCCACCTCTATGATAAATAATTTATCACACATAATAGGGAAGAAATATAGGTTTTTCGTGACAAAAAAAAATCTTGATGATGTTATAATCATCCATTTTTCCTTAGTTCTAAAAATAGGGTGTTACAGATAACCGACCTAATTATAATCTCAAATTGTCCTCCATCTACTATTAATTAACCAAGATCAACAAGCTTTGAAATTGATGATTAGTCCTAATGATGAATCTTGATTCGGATTTGAAACATCGATGTCAAAAATGACACCAACTGTGGATTATCCGACAAATAACTTTGAAACTACTCACCACAGAAATATGAAAACAGTAATCATTTTAAAAAGTTGAAGGATCCATTGAACCAGGGGAGCCACTTTGCAATGGGATGGTTCTTCTATTCTAGTCAAATTTTTCGATGCACTAGGTAATGATATCTTTACATTCAAAAAACTATGGAACACAACTAGCGAGAGATATTCCTAATGTCTACACCTTATTATTGTTTATGTTTGACAATGTTGAATAGTTGTTGGAGATACTTCAAACACACATAGGATTTCATTTTCCTAAGTTTTTCCCTATTTTTATTAGTCATTATTCAATCTCCTATATTTTAGGGAGAATATTCCTCTAGGATAATATTCTCTTCAGTTCACGATTAAGTTTGATTAGTTGAGTGGATTTTAGATGCCACATTGGGATTATCACCATGCAACATTGGGATCATCACCAACTAATGCATATTGTCCTTGGAATCATCACCAAACTAATGCATTACTTATTATTCCCTGATCTCCTCCTCACTTCACTCTATTTCACTCAGTTAACTGAAGACTGGGAAACTAGTTAACTCCTACTAGATGACAATTCACTCCCGTAATTGTCTGAGAGACTAGAATAGGTGGAAGTTTACTCCCGTAACTGTTGGTGTGTGTACAGATCACTCTAGAACACCACTATGGTGAATTGTCTTCTCCTCCAGTGCACATTATTTGATTTATACATAATATATCATGTGTAAATTATTATTCATTCATTCGGTTAATGAGAATTCTTCCATTCTTTCTCTCCTGCTTCTTTTTTCTCATATTTTCTCTGCAAATTATGTATTTCATTTTCTCGATAGATATATTATGTGCATATTGAACACATTTACATGGTATCGGAGCCGATTTACTTCTAGGGAAAATACACACCAATTTGTTTATGTAGGTACCGAAGATCGAAGACAATAGAAAATGGAATTTCCAAAAGAATTCATTCTTACACCATACAATTTCTTTGCATGGAAGGACAATATGATAATGCATATTCAAGGAAGAGGATTATATAGGTTAACCATGAACACATAAACCAAACCAAAATCATCCATACAAAAATCCAATTATCTAAATCGAATGCATAAAGCATTTGGAAGTATTTGTAGTCTCATTTCTCCTGAACTCATCTTTCACATATCCTCCTGTAAAACTCCCAATGAAGCCTATACCACCATGGAAGGGATTTTTGGAAAAAAGGACGAGATGAGGGGACACATGCTCGAGGTGGAATTTCTCACTTTGGATCCAAAAACCTTAAAAAATCTCCAAGATTTCTTTACCAAATATAAGGATTTGTTTTCGCAACTCAAGTCTTGCGGGGTTGATAAATCTAAGGAGGAGAAACAAATGGTTCTTACCATTGTTGGGCCCTTCTTTTTGATGAATAGAAGTTGTGCAAATAATGTTGTAACTTTATTTTGGTGAAAAAAAGTTTTGCAAGATGGTGAGGAGCTAGACAATAGACTAATGGAAGAAACAAAAAGTGGTTGGAAGGACAACACAACATTAGTTTTGAAGAAAGAAGTTGCAACAAGATCAAGAAGAAGAGAGAACTCTTGGGTTCTCAACCAACAAACGTAGATCAGAATATATATATATATATATATAGATCAATATGATTGTAATGGGGTTTTTATTGTGAAGAAAAGTTTAATGAAAGGCTAATGATGAACAAATGAATGAATGTAATTGAGTCTAAGTCAGAGTCTAGTTTACTCATAGATGTTAGCTGAGTTGAATATTGAGATCTGGGTAAGAACCAGATTGTCAATGTAATAGAGTTTTGTATTATTATCGAGTTGGAAAGAGAAAGGGATTGAGATAACCTTGTCTCACACTAGCTGGGGATTATCTACTGATTATTTGTATATGTGACTCAATATGTGAGAAGAACTCGATATATGCTAATACAATTGGAGACCAAAATTTTGAATATATCTTTTGTATTTAGTCTTTTGATTCTCTTGAATGCTACTCTGTATTATCGTTTATATATGTTATGTGTAATTGCTTCCTTGTGAATGGTGATGCAAATCTGTTCCTTTATTATCAGTTAGGAAATGTTCAGAACTACTACAGTTTTAATATATCTTGCACAAGACTAACATGAATCTTGATACTTCATAGATTTGTCTAAGTATTCTCCTTACCCTTCCCTCTCTTTCTCATCTCAGTTGTGCTTTGGGTGAGATTTATTCCCTCCTAGGAAGATGAAAATTTAAGCACTGTAGACTACATCGATACCTTTTGTTGGTAACTTCTGAAGAATCCTAGTTTGATCACTTTTGCGCCAACAAAATGGTTTCGTTGTCAGGACCCTATGGTTTAAAATGGAATCTGTAAGGATCATGCTTCCATGGATCTATAGATATGAGATTCGACAATGGTGGGAACAAAATTATGCCTCCTTTATGTTGATTAATTGGGTTGGTTGTCATTGATTTCAACCCTTGAAGAAATTTCGATAGTGAATTCTGGTAGCACAATGGTTTGGGTAATGGACCCAAGTTTGTTTGATGGATAATGGTATGAGTTTTGATACATTTGCAGGTAAGAATATTCTAGATGGATATTACATGCCATTCCATTTCTAGTGGTATTTGGAATGTCACATAAATCCTCACAGTTAGAGAGTTATGGCCATGTGAAGTTGGATAACCCTCATGAGTCATCTAGAAGCCCCAAAAGGTCAAAGTAGTCAAAGTGGTTTAAGAGATTTTAGAAGGTAAATAATAAAGTGAAGTGATGAGTGTAATATAATTTAAAGTGAATACAAAAGAAATTATTTAAATAATAAAGTTAATGGAAAAATTACTAGGTTGACAAGTGGTTAGAATTGGGCTAACCCTAAAATAAGGAAAGTTGTTTACGATGGTTAAAAGGTAACCCCTTGAGGAAGCTACATGAAAGTATAAATAAGAGACAATGCTCTCTAATTTTAATCACACTTGAGGATATTGAATACCTACAGGTTATTGAGGTAACCAAAGGATATCTAAGACGAATTTCAAAGGGAAGGTGAAGTAAAGAAGGTCAAAATTCAAGGGAGGATAAATTCTTTTGATGATGCTTTCTATGGTATGTTATTTACAGGTCATCTCACCATTTTCGCAATAACGTTTTTTATAGAATGATTCAGACCATGAAATTGAGAAGCCATTTAGAAAACATATCCAAATCACTTTGATACAAATTTCAACTTGTGGGTCGTTTCATTTTTGGAGTTACACACCGTGGAAAATAGGGTTTGTGGCTAGTCCTGAAACTAGTCTAAAATAGGTGTTTCGGGTAAAAACGTCATAAATTCTTCATAAAATATCCAAATATAGTAAGAAAACATGTATTGGTTAGCGTACAATCTTTAGTATTATGTGTACAATTTTCATATCCATACAAAAAATATTCTATGCAGGTTATGCTCTACAAGTTCGCTCTCTAAAATAAGACAGAATTCAACAAGGTATGCCATTTTTGCTATAACTCCTTTTATGAGAGGTTCGAAGTAGTGAAGTCTGGAGGAATTTCATAAAAGACACTAAATAACATTTTGTATCATTTTTAGATCTCTATTTATTACAGGTACATAGTTATGATTATTTCAAGTTAGGGTTGTTGACTAATCCAAAATTAGTCATGTGAGACTAAAGTAAAGTTTGATGAAAATGTTAGTATCTTGTTCTTAAAGTTAAGGAAGGTTTACAGGTATGTGATCTTATACACCAGGTCTATTACAGAGTTACAAATCAGATGTGGATGATGAAATTGATGAGGGCTTCTGGTTCAGGTACATGTTGGGTACATGGTTGAGACAAGTAGTTGATGATTTGGCACATACATGAGGTGCATAGTTGATGATGTTGGTACATATTGATGAGTTGTAGTTGATGAGTAGTTGATGCATGGTACATGTTATTAGTATAGGTTTTTTACATGTTATTGGTACAGGCTGGTTACAGGTTATTTGGTACATGTTGTTTGGTACAAGGTTGATGCACTTGTTTAGGGTATAGGTTGAGGTACAGGTTGATGTATGGTACATGTAGGCACATGCTATTAGTAGAGGTTGTTTTGTACAGGTTATTGGTACATTTTGTTACAACAATATATCTCATAGTGATAGTGTGATAATGGTCCCATCATTCTACTTCTACATCGGGGTAGTTGCATGAGGCAACGACAGGTGGTTGTATCCACATTCCGGTTGTAGCCAGAGAACACAGGGGGTCATAGCCTCCTTCAGGTTGTAGCCAGAGAATT
This sequence comes from Picea sitchensis, assembly GCA_010110895.2. Taxonomy (NCBI): domain Eukaryota; kingdom Viridiplantae; phylum Streptophyta; class Pinopsida; order Pinales; family Pinaceae; genus Picea; species Picea sitchensis. The sequence goes on from SNQJ01S0078494.1 coordinate 115,739, forward strand.
GGGGAGTTGGAGATTCCCTTAGGTTGTATCCTGAGAAATTAGGGGTTTGGAGTCTCCTTCCAGTTGCAGCTAGAAAACAAAGGAAGTTGGTGCTTCCAATGAATGTAATTCTTAAAGACATATAAGAAAAAGAATTGTGTGGTTTTCTCCCACTTTGGGTTTCCACGCAAAAACATTGGTGTACTGTGTATGTGTATTATTGCTCATTTTTTCTTTTTTTATTTACTCTACAACTATTGGATGATAATTCTACATTAATATAACACTTGCATATTGTGGTTAAAAAGGATTGAATTTCTCTATTACTGATTCACCCCCCCCACCTCTCAATAATCCAATGATTGTTCCTTCAGGAAATAGGTTAACCACTGGAAGGAGATCATGGATTGTTCTGATAATGGAGTACCATTGTTTAAGGGTCATAATGGTTTAAGGTATGATACATTGATGTAGACCCCCCTTCTCTCCTAAGGGATGCGTGACCTCCCGGTCTAGGATCGACCAAGATACTGAGTTTGATTGACTCTTCGGGTCTCTGATAGACCCCAAACCCACTTACACAGGTCCTTTCCCCAAATATGCAGGTCATTTGAGACCCACTGCTTCTCTCCCAAGTGTCATTCGAACCTCAATGCCAAAGAAGTGCTAGCTCCTCTCAACCAAGCCCTTTCTCCCTTGTGACCACTGGTGGTGACCACACGCTCGAGTGAAAGACGCATCGTGATTTCATGTTTCGTGACCCTAGGAGTACTTCTACCTTCGTTCACCCGATAGAAAAAATCACGATGACCCGAGACCTATGGCCCAGATCTTCCCTTAATCAACGACTGTGATCAAATCAGTGTTTCACATTTCACGACTTCGAAGTTCCCTTGCCTCTGTTCTCCCAATAGCCAAAATCACGATGGCACTATATCAACGGTCTGGGTCTCTCCTCAAAACAGATGGTCATGATGATTTCAATAATTAGCATTTCGTGAATTAGAAAGACTTGTCACCTCCGACCCTCCGATCCCTGAAATGTCGATATTTCACCCTGGAAAATTAACAATCTAGATCTCTCCTAGATCCAACGACTCAGATCAAGTCATGGATTCCAGCTTTGTGAATTCTTAGAGTTTTCCCTTTGACTTCTCCAAAGCGCGAGTTAGTGAAACGTTGGTCGTTCACCACGCATCCCTCTTGATGGAAAATTATGATTCTCTAGTGTTCAAATCGAATGACTGAGGTCTTTTCCCCTTTGCGCTTACGCTATCTTAAGAGTTAGAAGATCTTCTGGGTGTTCAAAGGTCTCGAACCTTTACTCCTTCATCAATTATGATTCTTGGATCTCTTTAACACTTATGAAAGTGTTGTTTCTCTTGAGCTTGGTCTTGTGAAGACTTTGATTTCCCACTCACTCCTTGCGTTTCATGGATTTTGATAACTCAAATCCTAAATGATTTATCGAAAAGAAATTCCTCTCTCTTTCCTGGCATTCTCCTTTCCTGACTCTTCGACACTTAATCAAATCTCGGATCTATGCACTCCTTGAACCATATCTTATGCAAGGTTTTGGGTTCTTGCGAATGACTTTGCACTCCTTGCACCAGTCTCTTTGCACTCCTTGCACCAGTCTCTTTGCACTCCTTGCACCAGTCTCTTTGCACTCCTTGCAAAGGGAAAGTTTTGTGTTATCTCTTATGGTCTTCAGAACCGAAACATATTCCGTCAACGCACTCCTTGCATTCTATGTGCACACCTTGCACTACTTCCACAGAAGAGAAACAATTAAAACTTGTCCTAACATTCACAGTTCCATCTACTCAAAATGAGATTCATGCATTCATTCATGAAAACACCATACAAAGAATTGAAAACAATGTTCACACCATGCATTGGGTCAATTTTCCTTTGTTATATTCATAAGTGAAAATGGTTACAACTGTGAAAAAGGAAAAAGAAAATTGAAAACTGAAAATCTCTTACTAACTTGCAGTGACATCTATCATGCAGCCAACCCCTTTCCTAGCCTCATTCGGGCATACAGAACCTCTATTTATCAGAGGGTTCTTAGGGTTTCCCCCTGGCTACTTTTCTACTCTAAAACTTTTCCTAACGACTATCTAGACCAGTCGCATTCCAGAGTCGTAGTGGAATCTCCCACTTCTCTTGTAATTGTTGAAGCGTTCCTCAAAAGATTAATTCTGGTGTTGAATTAAGGTGGACCTCAAAATATCTGTTGCAATTTCTAGCATTGAGCTCCCATACATGTTCCTTGGAGTTGATAAGTCTTTCTCCATGCAATTGACAATGATTATCCTGCATCATACTCCCCTTGACAAAAAAATTCATGGAATCTTGTCCATGAGTTCCTATACTGAAGTTCCATGCTTCTGGATAGCAGCTTTGTGTTCCCAATTGGAATGTTCTATTGGGTGTCCCTTCCACTTGACCATATATTCAAAGGAGGTCTTCCTCCTGGTCTTTTTACTGATCCTTTCATCCATGATCTTCTCCATTTGTTTCTTCTTTGCTATAGGCATTTGTTTCTCCCACTGGACCTTCTTTCGATCTTATAATCCCTCTGTGTCATCTTTCCTGTAAGGATACAGGTCTAAAACCTTGAATATGGGTGATATTCCCATAGCTTCTAGCAACTTAATCTCATAGGCATTTCCATCAAACATCCTCAAGATCTTACATGGTCCTATTTTTTTCATCTGTAACTTATTATATGTTCCCCTAGGGAACCTCTCTTTTCAGGGATGTGCCATAACCTGATATCCTACTTCAAATTGAATTTCTCTGTGATGTTGATCAGCTCTGCATTTATACTCCTGGTTAGAACTATGCAACTTTCCTCTGATCTGGCTATGGAGCTTTTTCATACCTGTAACAAAATCTTCTGCTCAAGTGCTTCTGATCACACTCTATTCAAAGTATCTCAACTCAGATACTCCCCTGGGTTGCATTCCATTCAATATTTGAAATGGGATCTTTCTAGTTCTCCTGTTTGGTGAGTCATTGTATGCAAATTCTTCTTGCGGCAGAATCTGATCCCACTGATTTTGGTGCTTAGTGACCAGACTCCTCAATAAGTTTCCTAAACTTCTGTTCACCACCTCAGTCTGTCCATCTTTCTAAGGATGATAAGCTGAGATAAAGGACAATTATGTCCTCGAATTCGTCCACAGGGTTCTCCAAAATTGACCATCAAATTTTGTGTCTCTATCTGAGACAATGCTTCTGGGTAGGCCATGAAGTCTTACAACTTCCTTGAAAAATTGATTTGCAACATGCATTGCATCACTGGTCTTCTAGCATGGGATAAAATGTGCTATCTTTGAAAATATATCCATCACCACAAATATGGAATCACATCCTCTTTGTGTTCTTGGCAGTCCCAACACAAAATCCATGCTTATTGCATCCCAAGGCCTCTCTCGTATTGGCAATGGTTGATACAACCCAGTGTTATGTCTTCTTCTGTTTGCATGTTGGCAGATTCTACATCTGTTCACAAACTTTATGACCTTTGTTCTCATACCTAGAAAATAGTATGAACTTCTCAACTGTGAAAACATTTCATCATGGCTGAAATGTCTAGCCAATCCTCCACTATGCTTTTCCTTCAAAATATTATCCCTCATTGAGCATTTTGGTATGCACAACCGATTTCCCTTGAAAAAAAATCCCTCTTGAACCATGTACTTTGTCCATTGGTTTTTGTCTCTCAACAGAGGATTTGCACACGCTTCATATGCTTCCTTGAATTATGTATCATCACAATACATGTCCTTAAGGTGTTCAAACCCCAAGGTCTTCACCTGAAATTCTTATGGAATCAAACATCTCCTGCTTAATGCATCAACAACCTTGTTATCATTCTTAGCAATATGTTTTATGACAAAAGTAAAAATTTTCATAAACACAACCCATTTCGCATGCCTTTGATTCAATTTTTCCTTCCTGGTTATGAATTGTAAAGATTGGTTATCACTATACAAGACAAATTCTTATGGGACAAGATAATGTCTCCATTTGTTCAAGTCTTGAATTATGGCATAAAACTCCTTGTCATATGTGGATTATTTTCTCTTGGTCTCATTCAAATTCTCACTAAAATAGGCAACAGGTCTATTATCCTAACTCAAAACTGCTCCTATTCCAACTCCACTTGCATCACACCTCACTTGAAATGTCTTTTCAAAATTCGGTAAGATCAAAATTGGTCATTCTATGATTTTCTCCTTCAGTATATTGAAGCTCCTTTCAGCTTCATCTGTCCATTTAAAAGACTTATGCTTATTCTTCACTGTATCCATCATTGGTGCACAAATCTCATTGAAGTCTCTGATGAACTTCCTATAGAAACTTACTAATCTGTGGAATATTCTTACTTCAAACATGCTCCTTGGTGACAATCATTCTTTGATTTCTTTCACCTTCTCTGGATACATCTTCAATTCATTTGAAGAGATCAAAAAACCCAAGTAAATGAGTTATGTCTTCATAAAATAGGACTTCTTCAAATTTATCAACAACTTCTCCCACTGTAGTCTCCTCATCACTAGCGTTAGGTGCCTCATATTCTCCTCTTTAGCCCTGCTAAAGATCAATATATCATCCAAATATACAACCACAAACTTTCCAATGAAATCTTTCAGTATTTCATTCATCAGCCTCATAAAAGTACTCTAGGAATTGGTTAATCTGAATTGCATAACAAGCCACTCATACAAACCTTCCTTTGTCTTAAAGGTTGTCTTCCACTCATCACCTTCTCTCATCCTAATCTAGTGATATCCACTTTTCAAATCTACTTTAGAAAATAAATTTTATCCACTTAAATAGTCCATTAAATCATCCATTCTTGGTAAAGAAAATCTATACCTGATGGTGATCTTGTTAATGGCCCTTGATTTTGTGCACATTCTCCATCCTCCATCTTTCTTTGGACTCAACACAGTTGGTACTGCACATGGACTCAATATTTCTCTAAACAAACCCTTGTCTAACAGTTCCTGGACTTGGTTCTTCACTTCCTCATTCTCTCGAGGTGTCAATCTGTATTCTTCTTTGTTCAATAGACTTTCTCCTAGTATCAAGTCAATATGATGGTTGATACTTTTGATGGGTGGCAATGAGTTAGGAAGCTCATCCACCACTATATTAGTAAAATTATCCAACAATTCCTGAACATCTTCAAGAAAATCCTCCATCGAGGTACTTGTAAGTATAACTTCGGGTTTCCTCACCACAACAAACTGCATCTCCTATTCTTCCTTGACCTCTTTCAGGAATTCCTTCACAGTCATGAGAAGTATGCTTGTGTTGGTCTCCTCTTTCAATCTCTTCACCTCTATTGGCAGCAACATGTGTGTCCTACCATTCTTCTCTAATGTGTATGTATTTTTTCTCCCATCGTGAATGACATTTCTGCCAAACTGCCATGGTCTTCCCAAAATAATGTGACATACAACCATGGGAATTACATCACACAGAATTTCATCTCTATATCCTCCTATCTTAAATTCAACCAAGCATTGTTTAATAACCATTACCTGGTGTCCTTTCTGTAACCATGAAACTTTGTATGGATTTGGATGTGAAGTTGCCTCCATCTCCAATTTCACCACCATATCCGTGGATACTATGTTATCGATGCTCCCACTATCAATTATCACCTTGTATACTCTATCTTTAGTCTTGTAAGTGTTCTGAAGAGACTGCTCCTTTTCACTGGCCTTTCAAATTATGCCTCTGGTTTTAATAGAACTTTCCTCAACATCAGGGATATTCCATCCTCTTCTCCTTCTACTTCAACAACTCTTCTCTGTTCTTCTAAAATTTGAGCTTCACCTCCTCCTTCATTATTTTTCTCAGGACATTCCCAAGACATGTGCCCTGTCTTTGCACAGGCATAGCATCATACCTCTCCTCCTTGTCTTCTTCCTCTTCCTATGGAAGAATTTCTTCCACCACCCTATCTTTCTAGGGAACTTCTTCCTCTTTCTGAGTGTTTGTGTGTTTTCTCAGTCTCGTCCTTAGGATTATGTGGCACTCTATCATGGGTAAATCCATTGATTTTTCTTGGGACTGAGATTTTACCTCTCCCCCGCTGGATTTGTTTTCTATCCAACTTCTCCTCTGCCTTTAGTGCAAATTGATAAGCATCCTCCACTGTCCTTATTGACATCATGATGATCTCATCCTGGATTTCATATCTCATGCCATTTATATATATGGATACTTTTGTTTCATCTCTCTCTCTCTTTGTCTAGTTCTGATGTTCAACCTATAGAACTCATATGTGTACTCCTTAACTTTCATCCCATTATGTCTCAGGTTCTTCATCTTCCTGAATAGATTGATCTAATAATCCTTAGGCATGAACTTATCCTTCAGCTTGGCTACCATTCTGTCCCAAATTTTTATCTTCTGTTTTCCTTTCCTTCTCCTCTTAGCCTGCAGTTCATTCCACCACAGCGTTGGATGTCCTTTTAGTCTAGTGACAACATGTCTCACCCTTCTCTCCTCATCGATGTCTTCATAGTCAAAATATTTGTCCATGGATCTTATCCAATCCAATAGCTCTTCAGAATCTATATTTCCTTCATACATTAGGACGTCCATCTTGTCTCTTCCTCCCAATCTAGTAACTTCTCTTAGTAAGTGTTCTTCAACACCATCCTCTCCTACAGCTTCTTCAACAACATTCTCACCCACTACTTCTTTGCTCTCTACATCGCTGACATCTTCAGCATCAGGTTATCGTCTCTCCACTACCTCCATTGCCTCTAATATTGCAATAAGTTCTTGCATATCCCTTTCTACAGCTTGATTGGCTAAAGGTGCTTCTGCTCGTCTCCTTTGAGGCATTGTGTTGACTGTCTATCACACACAGAGTACAACTTCAAGTTCTTCTGTCTCCTCTCCCTTTCCTATTGTCTACAAGTAAAATTTCATCTCTGATACCACTTGATGGTGTGTATCATATTATTTTCTTTATCTACTCTTTCGTACAGAAATTAAAAATCTAAGGCTTTGATACCACTTGATGCAGACCCCCCTTATCTCATATGGGTTGCGTGACCTCCCGATCTAGGATCGATCAAGATACTGAGTCTGATTGACTCTTCGCGTCTCTGCTAGACCCTAAACCCACTTACACAAGTCCTTTCCCCAAATACGCAGGTCGTCTGAGACCTGTGGCTTCTCTCCCAATCATCGTTTGAACTACAATGCCAAACATGCGCTAGCTCCTATTAGTTAATCCCTTTCTCCCTTGTGACCACTAGTGGTGACCACACACTTGAGTGAAAGGCACATCGCGATTTCATGTTTTGCAACCCTGGAAGTGATGCTACCTCTGTTCACCCAATAGCCAAAATCACAATGACCCGAGACCTACAACCTAGATCTTCCCTTAATTAATGACTATGACTTTGGAGTTCCCTTCCCTCCATTCTCCCAATAGCCGAAATCGTGATGGCACTGTATCAACGGTCTGGGTCTCTCCTCATAAATGACAATCACAATGATTTTGGGACTTCACATTTCAAAAAGTCAAAATAATTTTCACCTCCAACCCTCCGATCCCCGAAATGTCGATATTTCACACTGGACAATTAACGATCCAGATCTCTCCTGGATCCAATGACTCAGATCAAGTCGTGGATTCGGGCTTCATGAATTATTAGCTTTTTCCCCTTGACTCCTCCAAAGAGTGATTAAGGGAAACACTGGTTGTTCACCACACATCCCTCGTGATGGATGGTTCTGATTCTCTAGCATTCAGGTTAAATGACTGAGGTCTTTTCCCCTTTGCTCTTACACTATCTTCAGAGTTAGAAGATCTTATGGGTGTTCAAACATCTCAAACCTTTTCTCCTTCGTCGAGTCCGATTATTGGATCTCTTTAACACTTATGAAAGTGTTTTTCATCCTGATCTTGGTCTCCTTAAGACTTTAATTTCTCGCATACTCCTTGCGTTTCAGGGATTTCGATAACTCATATCCTGAAGGATTTCTCGAAGAGAAATTCCTCTCTCCTTCCTGGTGTTTTTCTTTCCTGACTCTTCGACACTTAATCGAATCTCAGATCTGTGAACTCTTTGAACCAGATCTTATGCAAGGTTTTTGGTTCTTGTAGATGACCGTGCACTCCTTGCACCAGTCTCTTTTCACTCCTTGCAAAGGGAAAGTTTCATGTTATCTCTTCTGGGCTTCGAAACCGAAACAGATTCTTTCAACGCACTCCTTGTGTTCTATGTGCACACCTTGCACTACTTCTGCAGAAGAGAAATGATTGAAACTTATCCTAACATTCACAGTTCCATATACTCAAAATGAGATTCATTCATTCATTCATGAAAACACCATACCAAGAATTGAAAAAAATGTTCACACCTTGCATTGGGTCAATTTTCCTTTGTTATATTCATAAGTAAAAATGGTTACAACTGTGAAAAAAAAACAACAACTAAAAACTGAAAATATCCTACTAACTTGCAGCTAACATCTATCCTGCAGAAAACCCCTTTCCTAGCCTCATTCGGGCATACAAAACCTCTATTTATCATAGGGTTCTTAGGGTTTACCCCTCGCTACTTGTCTACTGTAAAAAATTTCCTAATGACTATCTAGACCAGTCACATTCCAGAGTCATAGTGGAATCTCCCACTTCACTTGTAATCATTCAAGCATGCCTCAAAAGATTAATTTTGGTGTTGAATTAAGGCAGACCTCAAAATATCTGCTGTAAATGCCAGTGTTGAGCTCCTGTATAGGTTCCTTGGTGTTGATAGGTCTTGCTCGACGCGATTGATAGCGATGCTCCTGCATCAGATGTGGAGCATAAGGATGAAATTATTTTTACATGCACAGGGGCATTATATTTGGCTTTCAATCATTACAGGATATGATATTTCAAAAAGGGAAAAGACTGCAGCCAAGAAGGAATTGAAGAAGAATAAAAAAATATCAATGGATTTCACCTAGGAAGGATTACCTAATCCGGTAAGAGAAAAGGTTGGTAAATGTTCATCGGCCAAATAACTTTGGGATAAGTTACATGACATATATTATTTACCCATCACAGATTCATAAAATGCCAAAGAATATGTAGGTACAGATCAAGAATAAATATGTTCACCATGTCAAATAGATTCAGAAGATGAATAGTACATAATCAACAAAGGTATGTTGTTTTTCTTCAATTATGAAAAATGCAGACATCTTGAAATAGAATTCCATGAAGGAAATGAGACAGAAAAGCAAATTGAAAAAGAAGAAAATTACGAGGCATAATTGATTAGTTCTTTAGATGAACTAAGAGAAGAAAACAAGTCACTAAAGAAATAATTGATGAAACAAAAAGAAAGTGTTCACATTTTTGAAGAATCCCAACAAGTCATCAATAACTTAAGAACTCATCTAGTAGAAACAAGAAAGATCGAAGAAAATCTTGAATATCAAAAGCAGTGTTTGGAAGCCAACATAGCAGCACAGAAGGAAGAAGCAGAAATGAGAGAGAAGATATTGATAGATCATCTTAAGGAAAGAAATAACGATCTAAACCAACTTGAGTCAGAGTTTGGTCAAGAAGAGAAAGTACTTGAAGAAGAATTAATCACATTAAAAATTCATCTTGAACAAGCGAATAGAACATAAGAAGTCGTGAAGTCTCAGATATTAAAGAAAGAAGAAGAGATTGAGAAGATTAAAGAAGAAGTTGTCACATTGAGAAGTAAAATAGTCAAGATCAAAAAGAACGTTGAAGAGACAGAAACATCCACATCAGTTACAAAGAATGAAGAGAAGCACTCTAGGTTGCTAGAAAAGAAGAATGAAGAAAATAGAAAGAGTTATGCAAAAGGAAACAAAGGAAGGAATCATGTTCAACCATATTCTAAGAAAAACATTGAAGATACATATTCAAGAAGACCATATGTGTTCAAGCCACAAAGAAGCTTCAATCATGATCATGATCAGTCAAGGTAGAAATTCAGAAGGACTACACCATAAAGAAGATCATTCACTCCCAGGTATGCAAATTTCTTTTATGGTCATTGTTTTTATTGTACTAATTTTGGACATAAGGTTGCATATTGCGGGGATTATAAAAGAAATGTTCAAGACATAAGTGCCTATATGGCCGCACATAACATTGAGTGTTAAAAACTTCATAACTATGGACACATAGCCAGTGATTGTAGAAGTATGATCAATACCTCCAAGAAAGAGAACATTGATATCAGATATAATAAAGTATGGATAAGAAAATAGGAAGAATAGGTGAACAAAGACCAGGTACTAGAGATCGGAAGATTGGCAATAAAACGAGATGAAGAAAATTCTACAAAGAAAATGAAAGATGTCAGATGCATAAAGGTTTGGAAAATAATTGAAAGAAATGAAGGATAGACAAATAATGAACAGGTTCAATATATTGTACTTTTAGGAATTGTAGTGAAAGATCAATCCATAGACATAAATAAAGAAGTCAGAGATCAGAGATATAATGAATCTACCAATGAAGATGATGATGAATACACATTAGAGCAGGAATTTTTATGAGCCATCTAGCTTAGAGACTCCCAGGTAATATGAATATTAGACAGGGGGAGTCTATGCAATAGCTGTGACAGACCAAAGTGTAGAAATTTCAATACAAATTTATTATTTCCTGTGATTCTCCTGATCTAACAATTACGCCACTGCTAAATACAAAATCTCTTCTACTATTATTCTTGTGGAAAATTAAACCACGATCATAACCACAATCACAAAGTGAAATATCAAGAACACATAACACAAAAGTTTTACCGGGAAAGCATAAAGCTAAAAACCCCACTATCATATATTATGTATATCATGAATCATGAAACAATCTCATACAAAAATCTAATCCAAGAGCTCTCAGTACAATACAATCATCTCACACTGTCATACACACATCAACAAATACATGTGCCAATTCCTGTGTCCAGACAGCCTGCCTCCTTTGCACAATCTTTGCAATTTGAATTCTCATACACAAAGTTTTACCCCAGAGCATAAAGCTAAAAACCTAATTATCATATATTATGTATATCATGAATCACGAAACAACTTCATACAAAAATCTAATCCAAGAGCTCTCGATACAATACAACTTCATCTTACACTGCCATACACAAATCAACAAATACATGTGCTAATTCCCGTGTCCAAACAACTTGCCTCCCCACACAATCGCACTCTGACTCTCACACGATCACTAATGAATACAATTGCCTAGTTTGTACATGATCATAAGCATATCCACCGCATGTTTGATCAAATCACAACTGATAGCCAAATTGTCCCTTTCACCTATTATCTCAATTGGTCTCCACTGATCCTGGAGCATGCATGTAGTTAACCGGTACCTCAATTGCATGTGAGTTCACCGATTAACTAACTCTCACTAGTGCATGTTTAGTTACAACTAGTACAACTGATCTTAACTCACTTTAATACACCCTATAATTCTCACATAAATACAACTCACTCAGCTATGAATGCAATAATAGATTGACATTTATTGTCTAATTTAATTAAGGAAAAGTAAATTAGACACATGTTTTTTGTTGACTTTTCAACACTCCCTCTCACAGAAGAAATGGATTATCCTTCACCCCAATCCTATCTCTATGATAATCAAATTTTCTCCTAGTGAGTGCCTTCGTCATAATGTATGCATCCTGATCTTCCATAGGAATGTATTGAAGTAACATGATATTCCTCACAAGACACAACTTCCTCGAGATGATGATAATCGATATCTATATGCTTAGATTCGCCATGAAACATGGATTAATCGAGAGTTTAATACAATCCATGATTATCAAAATAAATCACTATCAGATCTAAATGAGAACCAAACAAACCAACCAAGATCTTCTTCATCCAGATAGCCTCACATGCACATTACATGTATCTTCCTTCAATAACCATACCACATATATTTGTTTCCTATTGTACCAATAAACATTTGTATATCCGATACTAAATATCCCCCACGATGTGATTTTTTCCGCTCATTAATGCCTACCCAATCCGGTGATCCGGTGGACCCATGCAACTTCACCTCATCCGTCTATCTATACCATAATCCATACTCGATGTGCCCTTCATATATCTTAGGACATACTTCAATCTCACCAAAGAGTCTTCTATAGGCTTCTTAACCATCGCTTTGAATTAGTTGGTTAACCACGAGTAAATGTTTGGTCCGTTCACTAAATACACTGTTCCACTAACTCGGGAGCAGACAGTAGAATCCACTGCATTTCCAAGTAGTATCCTCTTTTCCTCTAGTTTCCTAGAAGAGGAGTATCCATGGGTTTCCGTAACCCTCCATGTGGACCCTACTCATTATCTCTCTTGCATACTTTCCTGAGACACAAAAAGTTCACCCTCTTGCTGCCACATTTCCAAACCAAGGAAATAATGAAGAAGGCCCAAATCCTTCATCTCAGACTCCTTTTCAAGGTCCTCCTTACATAAGTGTATCAGCTACTCATCACCTCGCAGAAGTACAAACCTACCAAATAAATCACAATAAGTTTAAATCTTACCTCCACCAAAATTTGTATAGAGCCTGCATCTCACTTTGGTGAAGCCCAATTTGGTGAAATAGTTGTCTATCCGAAAGTGCACTGGCACGGTGCCGTTTCCACTTACATGCGCTGTTTCTCTATTGATTCTGCACACATGCGACTCTCTCTGTCAAAGGTCTCAAAACCTTCCGGTTGTTCATTATACACTCTTCCTCAATGATCCCTTAGAGGAACGCAGATTTTACATCCATCTCCATGAATTCACCACTCCATCTGCGTTGAGAGTGAAGGGATGGATCTTATGGAAGAGTACATTGTAGCAGGTGTGCAAAGGTCTCATCATAATTCATCCCTCGATCTGTGAGAAGCCTTGGGTCACAAACCCGGCCCTCTTGTATTTCCACACTCCCATCAACAACTTGTTTTTACCTTGTAGATCCATCTTGAACCTACCATTGATTTGTCGACCGTCTTGGACAATTTCCCATGCACTATTTTTTGACAATGGAGTCATACTCCTCTCTACCATATATCAACCCAAGTGGTCCTCGTGACCGCTTCTTGAAGGGAAGATGGTTCAGTCACAATACATTTTCATGAGAGCCATGTATCCAACAAAACGATCAGGAGACTGTCTCTTTGTTCCAGGTTGTGAAGTAGGGGCTTCTACATTCTATGCAACATCTAGACAATCATTGCCTTCCGTGGTGCTTTTTCCATTTCTGATGGATGGATTTGTTTGAGTGGTTTCCTCCACTCCATGAACCTCTTTATTTGGTTGATCCACATCTTGAGACTCTCATCTTTGGGAACCACCAGCTCCTCTTCTCGCATGTGAAGTCTAGTTCCCTCCTCAAGCTTACAAATAACATGGCTTTCCCTCATCAAATTTTATATCCCATCGCATAACAAGCATCTTACTAATTTAAAATACTGATGATAATTATAGTGTTTCTCAGTGTATCCCACAAATATTCCAACTTCAGCAATTGATTCCAAATTTCTCCCTAGCATCCTTGGTCACATGCACATAAATGTGATGAGCCAAAATTTTAAAATGTGAAACATCAGGTTTCTTACCAAGAAAAGCTTCTTCAGTGTACCTACAAGTACTCTATGAGACAACGCTCTCGGCATTACAAACCGCAAAAGATTGTACATGTTTCTGACCACAAATGCATTGGTAGACCCTCATCATTCAACATCGCTCGTGTTGCACCTTACTCCATCTCTCTCTATTCTTTTCCCTCTCTCGGTGATCTCATTTTGCTACTCTGCTATGAGTATTACGAGTTCCCTTTCAATTCTTCTTTGTCATAAGTCTTTGAATTCATTAGAGATGTATCACCATTATCACTCCTTAGAGCCTTCATTTGCTTCCCTGACTCTTTCTCCACCAATGCTTTAAACTCACGTAACTTTGAGAATGTTTGATCTCTCGCATGAAGATTCATCCAAGATTTATGAGAAAAGTCATCAACAAACATAACATAACACCTATGTTTCTATCGTTGAAGCAACCGAGAATGGTCCAATACACACGTCAGGTGAATTTTCCTGATCATCAAAACACTCCTTTCATGAAAGGTGGACTTTACATACTTCCCAAGGTGCACCCTGTAATCGATCTTAACTCAGCAAGGGTTGGATCATGTTTCTATTGATGCCACTAAGCTCGATTGATCACGTCATCATTTCTGATGCCAAGTGATTGGATTTCACGTCCAAGGGATTGGATTGATTGGATGATTGATGTAATATAATATGTATTCTTCTCGATGAGAATGCATAGATGAAGATGGATCAAATGAGTTGTCATTGATACATGATGAAGATGACCCATGTGCGGTTTCATTGGTACATGATGCATTGTTGGAAAATGCATAGATGACTCGACATTGTATTATCATTATTGATATGTACAAATGGATGAACTCCAAAGTATCCCTCTTATGGTGAAATCCCTGTGGGAAGATGCTTCTATGGATCGAAGCTATCCCTAGAAGAACGTTTGAGGACCCATGCTCTCTCAATATTGTCTGCGACATGACGATAAGGTAATGTAACCGAATGAACTCCAAAGTGGTCCCCTTATGGTGAAAATCCCTCATCACGGAAGACACTTTCTATGCATTGAGTTATCCTAGAAGAGCAGGGTTTGAGGGCCCATTCTTGAAGGTGTAGTAATGAGATGAAGATCAAGGGAAATTGATGAAACGAAACTATCCTATATGGATAGTGCTTTCATGTCATTTCTGGTGGTATAGGAATGTCACATAACTCCTCATGGTTTGAGATATGCAATAAGATGAAGGGACCCCACATGAAGGCTTGAAGCCCCCAAGGTCAGAAGTCAAAGTGACCTAAAGAAGAAATCATTATTTAAATGATATCAAAGTGACAAAGTCAAGGTGGATGCTTTAAATAATAAATAGAAGTGACAAATTCAAGAAATGGTAAAGTAAGACAAATGAAGAAGGAATATTAAGGAAAGTGGGTAACTTAAAATGGGGTAAAATAGGTTGTTGACCTAGAAATGGTTACTATCATTGTCGATAAATTAAAGTGACAAATTCAAGGTGGATTATTTGAATAATCAAGAGAAGTGACAAAATCAAGAAATGATAAAGTAAGGTGACAAAATCAAGAAGGAATATTTAAATGATAAAGTATTGGAGAACTTTCTATTTATGGAAAATGGTTAACCCTAACATAAGGAAAATAGGTTAAGTGACCTAGAAATGGGTTAAGTGACCTAAAAATGGGTTAAATGACCTAGAGGATGAAAGTATAAATAAGATAGCAATGGTCTCTTGTAGATCATTCTTTTTGTGGATCAATGGAGAGCTTCTTGTGAGAATATCTTTTGGAGTATTGATGGAGAGATTCTTGAGCATTTTTGGTGTGGAACACTTGAGTATATTGAATATATATAGGTGAATGAGGCAACCAAGGATATATAATCTGAAATTCCGAGGAAAGTGAAGAAAAGAAGGCCGAAATGCAAGGAAGGATAAATTCTTTTGATGGTGCTTTCTAAGGTATGTTATTTACAGGTCATCTCACCATTTTCTCTATAATTTGTTTTTTATAATGATTTAGATCCTGAAATTGCTATGTAAGTGACAAAACATATCCAAGTATCTGTGGTTAAAAGTTCAGCTTCTGGGGCATTTTATTTTGGGAGTTACACTCTGTGGAAAATAAGGCTTGTGACCAGTCCTGAAACTATTCAAAAACAGGTGTTTCGAGTAAAAACGTCATAAATTATTCATAACAGATCCAAATTCAGTGCGACAATTTGTTTTGGCTATATTACAGTATTTAGTATTCTTTAGAATATTTTCATATCGATTCAACAAATATTCTGTGCGGGGCACTCTCTACAAGGTCGCTCTCTAGAATAATCCAGAATTCAGCGAGGTATGCCATTTTTGCTATAACTCATTTTCTGAGAGGTTACAAGTAGTTCCACCTGGAGGAATTGTATAAAACAAACTGATGAACATTGTCTCTCAGTTTTATATCTTTATTCATTACAGGTACAAAGTTATGATTATTTCAAGTTAGGGTTGTTGACTAATCCAAAACTAGTCATGGTTAAGACAAGCAATTGATGAGTTGGCACATATAGGAGGTGTATAGTTGATGATGTTGGTACATATTGATGAGTCATTGTT
>SNQJ01S0078495.1:11263-50199 GCA_010110895.2 Picea sitchensis
TGAAATTTACAAACCTGTTGAGTTTCCTAAGATTGTTTTAATCATCTTAATATTAACTTAAATTTAGAACGAGAAAGAGAATATTATGAAGAAGACTACAACTGAGTTTAAAGCAAATAAAAAGTTTTGAAAAGATTTTCACAGGTTTTATAAAATCTCTTTTTCCTCTCCTTTAACAGTCTATCAATGTTAAACCCTTGACACCATTTACCCAATGAAGGCACTGAGTCTACATGTTCTCCTCGTCCCACAGGGAAACAAGGTCCCCAGTTGGAGCCTATGTTGAAACAGATCATAAAGTCTTTAATCCTTAAGGCCTAGATTTTTATTTTTTGTGTTTTTCGGGTTTCGGCTTTCTTAAAATAAGAATTTCGTCATGTCTAAATTCGCGACACCTTTTTATCATTTATTTTTTGAATAAATACGGGAAAATTTTTACAAAAATATAAGTTTTTCCAACACTCTTTGAAATTATTTAAAAGGAGTATAATTTTAAATTCACGAGTTTTTCAGTTAAACGTTAAAAAATCGGGATTCGGGGTTTTCCGTAAACAAATGATTGATGAAAATTGAATCACGAAACCCCGATCTCCAATTTCCCAATGCATTTAAATCTTAATTAAAAGCACGAATTAATCTAATCTCTTCTAAGAAAGGATTAAGAGTTAAATAATTATGTCGCGATTTCGGCATTCGCAGTTCTATGAGAGCGCGTCTCTTGTCATCGTATTTCCCGAAATCCCGATTTCCAAAATCCCGATTCATAATTCACAATAAAACTAAACTAATTATGTTTTGACCTTAATCTTGATTACTTAGTTAATTAAGATAAGTTAAATCATGATTAAAAGAAATGAGCCATCGCGATTTCGGGATTCGCGATTCTGTGAGAGCACGTCTCATGTCATCAGGTTTCCCGAAATCTCGATTTCTGGAATTCCAATTAACTAAATCTCGAGAGGGTCTAATCTCGATTAATTAACATACTAAAAATGTTTAAGTCTTAAATAAAACATCGCTATTTCGCGATTTCGCGATTTCGGCGATCGGGTTTCTTTGATGACATACCTTTCGACATCACGACTTCCGAAACCCTGAAAAGAGATTTTTTCAGATTTAATTCATACTTAATACTAATAAATCCTCTTTCCAAAATAGGATTAAAGTTAATCTCTCTTTGAGTGTTCATCAACGCCTCGTTGTCCGATTAAGTAAGTTTCTATTTTATTTGAAAATGTCGAAAACGCCTAAGTACGGATATTAAATGCATATCTCCGAAAATATTTTTTGCATTAAGAGATTTAAATTCATGTCGAATGTACAAATCTCATTATTTTTATGATATATTCGAAGTAAACGTTCGAAACGTCTGTATTTTCATTTTAAAGCTGAGCTTATTCATCCACTTTCTGTGACAGGTTCTCAAGTCAAACGCAGAGCTATGGCACCTAAAAAAGCACCGAAGAAAAATGAAGAACCGCAGGAAGGTGATATTATCTCGGATACTACTCCACACGCCATACACTCCATCAAAGCATGGGCTCAAATCTTTGAATTGCTCGAGGATGAGTTAAAGTATGCAGACCCTGATTCTGAAAATCATCTACGGGACGTTGCTGAGTCTGAACTTCATAAGGTTGTTGCGCGTCCGAGGCTGGTGGCATATACTGAGATGGTCGGCTGGGCTCTGGATAAGGTAGATATCCCAACAAGGAGTATTCAGAACGAGCAAGGAGCTATCGTCGGCTCATTTCGGTCTGAGCACATTCAAGTAATGTATAAACTGTTGCCGAATTATAAACACACCTTTAATGTTGAATTTTTAGCTGAATTTCAGAGAAAAGAATGTATTGAGGTAGACCAGACATACCCCGACATGATTAAAGGATGGGAAAGGTCTGAAGAAAAGTTTAGGGTTGATTCTCATGGGATTTATGCTATAGCTTCCTTAAACGAATATATGGTTTATGTAGCCATGATGCTATGCAGACTTTTCGAGAGAAAAGATCCCTGTCACTTTCATGCAGACTGGGTACCCTTCTTAGAAGAAGTTTCAAATGGAAATGGTTTTAACTGGCATAAAATTTTATCGGATAACCTGACGCAAGAAATTTTAAATTATAAAGAAGTCAAGTCAAAGGGACAACCAGTGTCTTTTTATATGTCTGCATTTATTATGGATGCCATCTGTTTTATGACCCCATTTCCATTAATGAATTGGAGTTGGAGTGTTTCCTGCCCAGAGCCTGTTCATAAATACCACTCAACCCTCTGGGAAGAAAATGCTAAAGAAGCATTTTACGAAGTTTGTCATTTTGTCATTATTCCTATGCACAAATTATTTTTTGGATGCGAACCCCCTCGCATTTCTAATGCAGTCATAGAAAGTCTTAAATCTGTTGCCGATTTGTTTATTGAGGAAAATTTCTCATATGTTAGGGTCTATGGYTGTTCCATTCTTCTTCACACACTCTCGAAATTCTTACCAGACAGATTGATATGCAGAGAAGTAGCTCATCAGTTAGCCAAGGGTGGTATTTGGTTGGAATTAAAAGCACTTCAGAAACAATCCTGGCCATCTTTCCCTGTTCATTTCGGGAAATTTACTTTATCAAATTTAGGACATTCTAAGGTAGAGGCCGAGTCATTGGAAGAAGTGAAGCTAGTAAATATTGAATACAAAAAATATGACCCCTACCAAATAATAAGTAGGCATTACATACATTGCAATTTAAAGGCATGTGAACATGAAGTCTCTGTTTATGATGATATTTTTAAAGATGTTAAGTCTTATGAGGAAGTGATGAACATAGTCCAGGCCTTGCCACCTGACTCACAGGCTGGGTTTGCATCTTTTCAAAGTCATAGGCGAAGCTGCCTACCTAAAGTTTTACAGGGTGAAATTCCGACCCCATCGCCAGAATAGGAAGAAACCCCTCCAGGGTTTGAAACTAATACTCAGGGTAAGGAAAATGACAAAGGTAAGTTGAAAGATACTGAGATACCTTCCCAAGATGTGGAGGGTTCTCAAACAAAAGAATCAGGAATGGATAAAGGAAAAGGACTCTAAACAAATCCAATAATTCTTGACGATGTTCCAGAAAAGATAGGAGGAAAAGATTCAACTGAACTTGGTAGTCCTATCACCTCTTTAACTCCATTACAGTCAACTTTTGGAACCCCTCATGATGGATTTTTATATGTCAGTGACCTAGAGCCGATTTCAAGAGATGAAATCCCCCCATTGGATTACTTTTTCATCAAAAAGCGAAGAGCAGTCGTGAAACAAGAAATTCATCCAAGAGGAGAAGGAACGATTAAAAGGCATAGAGTTATTATATATGGAAAGAAACTCAAGGAAGGAGGGTTCGCTACAGAATTAGCAGGAATAATGGGTCCTATAGCATCAGCTAACATGTATTCTGTAGGTAATTTAACAACTATGCTTGAACAAAAGGATCAAACAATAATCTAGTTGCAAGACAAGCTAAAAGAAAATGAAAGAAATATTGGCTGGGGAATACAGAAAGGTCTAGAACAAGCTAGACTCAAAGATATGCAAGAAATCCAAAATTTAAATAAATATTTGGATGAGGAAAAACATTTAATGCAGGTCACACATGAATAGGTTCAAAAGCGAGGAGAAGAAAACGAACAGTTGCATGATAAGATTATTTCTATTACTAACCAGGTAGTTGAACTTGAACATTTCAGGACACATGCATCAGAGATATATGCAAGAATAGAGGAGGAACAACAGAAAGTATTCTTGAATCTGGAAGTAATTCATAATTATTTTCAGGAATCAAATAAGTCTTTGGAAAATGTGTTCCAGAAATAAAGAGAGGCGAAAGAAGCTAGGACAACTTTTCAGAAAGCAGTGGCTTCCTCATCAAAGGAAGAAATTGAAAAGACTCGAGAATTATCTATTTCTGAACAAATTAAAGGAGATATAATGATTAAAGTGTGGGAATCAAAATTGGCTGAATATAAACGAATCACAAGAGAAGTTAATGAAGATTTCCAAGGAATCTTCGATCTCTTTGAAAGAGATTCATTGAATATCATAATAGATGGTTGTTCAGGATTGTTAGGTGAAGTCAATATTGCCAAGCACCAACTGAGGTTTAGAGAAGAGCTGGAGGAAAAGAAAGCAGAGATTTAAAACATCAAATTGATCAACATCACAGAGATCAACAAGTGGATGGTGACTTCAAGTTTAAAGTTGAAAATTGTTAAATTCACAGAAAAAATGATAGAAAGTCGGTTGCCCGAATTACAGAGGAGATTTTTCTCATTTGAAGCAAATGAGATACCTGAAGCTCCTAGGATCTTAGTAAATTTTTTGGGAAAATGTGTTCAGTGTGTTGATGCAGAAAAATAAAGTTCATCAATGCAAGCTTGAAACCTTTTTTAAATGTTTTTATTATTAGAAATTTAAAAGAAATTGTAAACGGTTGACATTTTTTTTATGTAACCGTAATATTAGGAAGTTGGTTAATGACCAACGAGAAACTTTGATGAAAATGTATAAATATAGTTTCTAGAGGCTGAGAAAGGGCTTCAGAAATTTTGGAGAGAACCATTTTTGTTATATCAGTTTTGAAATACATCGGAATATAAATCGCAAACGAGATTCTGGATCTTGCAACTTTTTAGCTATGTGTCTTCTCCCTGTTTAGTATACTTTGTTGAATTCTTACTTTAATGTTTTCTCTAACAAGTAAATCAATTTGAAGTTATATACATTGTCGAGTTATATTTCGGATTGGTTTGGATGTCAAATGATTTACAGTTTTTCCTCTGAAATTACTTTTAGTAATTTTAAGACCTGTAAAACTTTTGTGCCTTAATACTTAACTCTTGTTAGAAACCTCGTTTTTCTTTCATCACTGTCTATTGAAATATAAGATTATTTCTTGATTAAAGACTTATATTTCTATGCAATGTTTATTTGTTGTTTATGATCCATGAAATTGTTACAAAACCAGGAAACGACCTTGAATGTGTTTACATTATTGTTTTAGATTTTAAAATTGTTTTCCTTGATCTCATCTCTGGAAATATGAAGTAATAAATTGATTAAAACCCTTTTATAAATAAATAAAGATTTATCCTCCATGATTGTTCCAAGTGTTAGACAACCCAACATTGAACCCGAACTCCAAGATCAAACTAGCATTGCTTTAAACCTATTTAACACCATTTTACAGACATCAACCAACCAAGTCGAACTAGAACGATCATGGGCTACTATTGAGCGTGACATTAGCATCCAAGAACAACAAGAAGCAAGACAAAGATAGTCGAGAAACTGATTTTGCCCTAACCTTCTCTTAAATTACTATTTCTAAATCATTCCTTTTAAATCATTTACGGATGCCTTGACGGTATGTTTTATAGCCTTAAAACATAAACTAGGGAACAACAAACCCCAAAAGCACAGTCATTTCCCCGCTTAGTGGACAGGAGGCTCGAAATGTAGTCCATTGATATGGATTCCCATGGCCTATCAGAAGTAGGAAGAGGGGTGTACAGGCCCTGTTTCTTAGTGGTTGGTTTGGAAATAGCACAGGCAGTGCAGGACCTGATATACTTGTTGAGCTCCTGTCAAAGTTTCGGCCAATAGAAATGTTTATGTAGCATCGCCACTATCTTTTTGAAGGTGAAGTGTCCTGCCACCCGACTGTAGTGGGCTTCCCAGATCAACTTCACTCACTCACTTGATGGAACACAGATATCGCCCAAACAACACAACAACCCATCCTGAAGATATAAATTATTGACAATTGCATTTGCACCCATCATTTGGTAGGTGGTGACGAAGTTTGTGTCTGTCTCATAGAGTTGGGGCCATCCATAGTTCTCATGGCCACAGGATTCTAGCACCATGGTGAGTTTCGCGACTGGGGGTTTGCTGAGGAAATCAACGACGTGATTGGTTCTTCATGTTTTATACTTGATGTTGAGGTGGAATCGTTGCAAGTATGTGGACCACTTTTGATGGCGATCATTTTGCAATTTTCCTTGTGTCTCCATGAGCTGCAGTGGATTATGATCAGTGTGGATAACTGTCTCCTTCCAAAGAATGTAATGTATCCACTGGTGGCAGGCTTGCACAATGGAGTACATTTGTTTTTCGTAAGTAGGGTACTTATGGAAAACATCTGATAGTGTCTCACTATGATAGGCCACGAGGTAGCCGTGCTGAGTGAGAACGACGCCCACCGCATAGTTTGAAGCATTTGTCTCGATCTCAAAGGTATGTTGTAGGTCTTGTAGTGAAAGTAATAGGGTTGAGCACAAGTGTTGCTTCAAATCATCGAATTCTTGTTGTTGGGAGAGACCCCACGCAAATTTCTCCTTACCACCACTCCTAGTTATTTGGCTGAGGGCCCATGCAATATGGGAGAATCCCAACACGAACCTGCGGTATAAATTGGCAAGGCCCAAGAAGCTCCGAAGCTCAGTGAGTGTGGTTTTGGTTGGCCAGTCATGGATGACTTGGATCTTGGCTAGATCCACATATACACCATGTTGATCAATGATGTAGCCTAGGTAATGGACCATGTCCATGCTGAAGGAGCATTTTTCCAAGTTGGCATATAGCTTATGCTATCGCAGGGTGTGAAAAACCTGTTGCATATGATGAAAGTGTTCGACCCAAGTCTTGATGTAAATGAGAATGTCATCCAGATACACCATTACAAAAGTATTGGTGAATGGTTGCAAGATATCATCCATCATCCTCATGAAAGTGGATGGAGCATTTGTCAAACCAAAGGGCATGACCAACCATTCAAAAAGTCCTTCCTTTGACTTGAAGGCGGTTTTCCATACATCTGTCTGTTCTATCGAGACCTTGTGGTAGCCAGACTTCAAATCAATCTTACTGAAGTATTTGGCCCCCGTGAGTTGATCAAGGAGTTCATCGATCCGAGGAATCGGGTACCGGTTTCCGACCGTGATTTTATTCAAAGCCCAGTAATCAATGCAGAGTCGTCAGGTTCCATATTTCTTTTGTACCAGCACAATTGGGCTCCTGCAAGGAGATGAGTTGGGATGGATGTGCCCCGTGTGGAGTAGTTCTTGGATCTGTCACTTGATCTCCTCATTCTCTAACATAGAGCGATGATAGACTGGCCCATTGGACAACAGTGCACCGGGGGTCAGATCAATGGGGTAGATGACCTGGCAGTGCAGAGGTACCACGGGGGGTGAGGATAAGATATCTAAGTATTCTTCCATGACCTTACTTGCTTCTGCTGTGTGGAGAGGTTGACCGAAAAGACCTTGGATGTGGCTATGATCTTTCACTTATTCTGATAGAGAATCACGAAGAAGACAAAATTCCCTGTCTGAGAGATGACCTTCCTGCATTTCTTAGCAGAGATCAAGGAAATAGCACTAGGTGGAAATGCCTTGGATATCCTGTACAATTTACTATTCAAAGTAATAATAACACTACGAGGCCTAGAATCATATACAGAATGGAGTTTCCATAAATAAGGTTGGCCCAAAATAACATCACAAACTTCTAGAGGAGCAACATCACACAATACCTTGTCTTTGAAGGGCTTGATGTCGTATGACAGTCGACACTGTTGGCTGATGCAGAGATCGCTTCCTTGGTGGAGCCATCCAATGGTGTAGGGTTGTGGGTGTGGTGTTGTTAGCAGATCCAACCGCTTGATGACATATGCTGAGATGAGCTTCTTCTGCTATCAACGATGAAGTGCAACGGGGTGCCTTTACCCACATTTTTGAATGGAAGAGGTGTTCTTCTTCTTCTGGCTCGTCTGGTTCACCAGTCTGGAGCTTGGTGGTAGAAACGGTGGAACTAGGTTTCGCATCAATGATCTATGTTCCCCTTTATTGTTCTGGCTTAGAGTCTAAACCTGCATCTGATTCAGAGGCTTTCACTTCAGCCACCAGCGACTACTTTGAACGGTAGTTAGCAATGTTATGCCAAGGTCTCTTGTGGAAGTCACACCACTTCCTGATATCTTTCTTTGTCTTTCTGATGTCCTTCTTTGCTTGCGGCTTGGACTAGTTGTCCTGATACTGTCCATATTTTCTCTGTCCTTTGTTCTATGGGTTGGGGCTGCCCTTTCCTGGCTTTTGTTGTGAGGGGTTCCCAGGCCCAAATTATCATGTCTTTTGTTTGAGCTTCTGCTCAATTTTGATGACATATCTATAGTCCACACCCAAGAATGAGATGCCCAAAAATTCCATTTCAGTCTAGATGTATCTATGCAGAGTGTCGTGATACTTGAGCACTAAATGTCGCTCTGAATATTTGATACCCATCTTGGTGCGCAAGGTATGATAGATATTTGTGAAAACTGGCACTACTTGGTCTCTTTCTTGTCGCAGTGTTTTCCATTTGATATACAAGTCATCATAACTTCCAACAGGGTAGTATTGTTCCTTAATAGAATCCATGAAGGATTCCTAGGTGATCGTGACTTTAAATAATAAGGGTTCCTCTGTTTCCTTTTTCTCACAGAACGTTTCCCACCAATCTTTGACATGGGGAATGACTTTGAGGAGTGCAAAAGTAATCTTTTCTCTATTCGAAAAGTTATGGATAGAAAAAGACCCTGATAGAAGATTCAACCACTTGTCTACAACATCTGCGTCTATATGACCTTCAAATATAATCATATCAAAGTTTATTTGTACCTTGAAGGGGGTGGCACCTCCGCTCGAATAAGATGCGTCGTCTGTTGGTAGTCGCCGAAGGATTTGCGCGAAACTATTCATCATCTCATTCCTTTGTTGCATGAGGGATTCCTCAATCAACAGCTTGAAAGGATATCATGTCCCATCATATTTATTTTCTTGTGCCATGCGAGGTCACTTGGGCATGCAAGATATTTTGTCCTCAAGAGAAATAAGCTCAAGACCCAACTCTTTGTACTCCGACCTCTTTGAGGACATGCATTAAAACGACAAGGAGAAGATCGCTCTGATACCACTGATCTGGATTCTATGAGAATAATGAAATGAATATATATTATTAACAGGTTCTTAACACAAAATAACATAGATATAGTAAAATTGGTTTTCTATTCAATAAGGAAATAAGATGAAACTATAAAATGCAGCGGAAACAAGCTTGTTGGAATGGTGGCGGCTTATCTTTGAGAAGAGATGTGACGACTGTGCTCATTCACAAGAAGATGATTACAATGAGGCTCCAAAGTACTTTTTACAATAAACATGAATGCCAAAAACCCTAGACATCGAAAAACCTAACCTTAGGAGATGAAGCGCCAAAAGTCATGTGGACCCCCCGTCTGTGTAAGTTAGTACATCAACTTCCCAGGGTCGTAAATTTTGCATACAATCTCCGTTTTAAGCGTATGATATCCCGTTGGAAAGGTATCATCGAGTATATTCATTTTGGGGGCTCAATCATGCCTTCAGCTATCATTGAGAATCTCTATTCCTAAAAACCTTGATTTAGGCCCTCAAAATTGCCCCAAAAGTTAAAACTGCTAAAAATAGTAAATTGCCAAAATTGTCAGAAAATTGTTTTAAGCCAGTTGGAAAAGGTGGGTGGCCACCGATATCCACTTGGATCATCCACATCATCCTGGATTTGTGGGGAAGGATTCTAGGACCTTCTCCAGGGGAGGAAGCTCTAGGTCACCTCCTTATGGCAATAGAGTCGCACCTAGAGTAGTTACAAAAAGTATTTCAATGGCAGGGAGTGCAACATCCCACTCATCACCAATGACAAAGGAAATTCCACAACCTTCTAGGGGATTAGTTAGTATGGGTATGGGTTCTATGGGGAGGAACTCATTTCAGAGGCCTTTATAGGGTAGTGTATAAGTTCCACCTTGAGTTACTTTTTGAGGGTGTGGAGGACCTCAATACCAGTGTGACTGCCCAGATTCACAGTCAGGCTTTGTGCATAGAGAAGGGAAGGCCTTGATGGGAAGAGAAATTAGTAGCCATTGTATTTATGCAATAGTTAATAATCGTCAGGAAGAACATCAATCCACGGTGGTGGATTCATCAGGTATGATAAATCATGTCAATATTAAAATTTTATTTGATTATGGTTCTACAGATAGTTTCATTTCACCTTGTGCATTAGAAAAGTGTGGTTTGGCATCCTACAAACACGATGAATTTAAACAATTCAAGATGGCTTCAGGGGGAAAATAAGTGGTAGGACCTAGTGTCGATAATTATCTTATAGACCTGGGAGTGTGTACTACTAGATTGAAGGTGTACGTCACTGCCCTAGGGACTTATGATATAATCATTGGGATGGACTGGTTAGAAGCTCATCGATCTATGGTAGATTGTTTCACAAAGAGGGTGCTTTGTGTTGATGATGAAGGAAGGTCTATAGAGATCCATGGTATATAGAGAAAGGTGTCTCTATGCATTAACGAAACAATGAAGGTTAAATGTTTCTTGAGGCAAGGTTGTTGACTATATGTGGTGGAAGCAGCCAATGAAGGGAAGGGACCCTATATTGATCGGTATCCAATATTTTTGGAATTTAAGGATGTTTTTCCAAAGGAGTTGCTAGGGTTTCCTCCTCAGAGGGAGCTTGATTTTACCATCGAGCTAAAACCTAGTGCAGAGCCAATTTCCAAAACACCATATAGGATGATGGATCCATAGCTTTGTGAGTTGCAGATGAAGTTGAAGGAACTACTTGACTTAGGGCTCATAAGGCCTAGTGTCTCACCTTGGGGTGAACTAATGATTTTTTTCAAGAAGAAGGACAGTTCCTTACGAATGTGTATAGATTACAAGGAATTAAACCATGCTACAGTGAAGAATAGGTACCCAATACCATAGATAGATGACCTCTTTGATTATATGAAAGGAGCAATAGTTTTCTCAAAAATTGATCTGTGATCAGGGTATCACTAGTTAAGGATTAAGGAAGGAGATATTCCTAAAAATGCCTTTTGAACTCGGTTTGGACATTATGATTTCATTGTAGTGAATTTTGGTTTGACCAATGCACCAACAATATTCATGAGCCTTATGAATGGTGTATTCCAAAATCAATTAGAACACTTTATACAGGTCTTTCTTAATTATATCCTCGTCTATTCCAAGAATAAAAGAGAACATGAGGAACACTTGTGAGTGGTGTTGTCATTCCTTAGAGAGAACAAGTTGTATGGGAAGATGTCAAAGTGCTCTTTCTTCCATAAATAGATTCACTATTTAGGTCATATCATTTCGGGTGAAGGAATTTTTGTGGACCCAGAAAAGGTGAAGGCAATAATGGATTGGCCAATGTCTAGGAATGGTCATGAGGTGAGAATATTTATGGGGCTATCTGGTTATTATCGAAGATTTACAGAAGGATTCTCAAAGATTGAAAAACCCATCAACACCTTGTAGCGCAAGGGGGTCAGGTATGAGTGGACAGATGAGTGTGATATTGTGTTCATCGAGATTAAGAGGTTACTAACCAGTGCACAAATTCTATGAGTGCCAGATATGGAAAAGGACTTCACATTTTGTCTTAGGATCTGATCCTAACCCCTCTCCATGGGTCATTAGTTAGTAGGATATGTTTTATATGTAATAAAGGCTGACATTAGTTAATAAAGCCTAATAAATAAAGAAGAATAAGTCAATGTAAGAAGAACTAATAGAATCTTCCACTTCTAGAAAGATATTCCTCTAGAAGTTTCCTTAGAATCTAGAATTAGTATAAATAAGAGTAGGAGGCATTGGATATTTTAATAGAGCTCTACTATGTTAGAGGTTTCCCCCTCGAAGAAGAAAGTGAACATTGTTATCATTAATAAAGGTGCTCTTTTTGGTGTTATTCTAGTATTGTTTTGGTATTGTTTTGGATATCTCATTGTTGTTCTACCATTGCTTGCTAAATATTTTTGTTTTTCCTATTATATTACATCTGGAATATTTCAAGTGGTATAAGATCTCTTTCTGAGGCAATACTTGTGGGTTAAATTGTTTTCAGGGTGGAGACGTATTCCGATGTCTTTAGGCTACAAAGATATGTCGTTACACGCATAAACCCATGGTCAAGGAGTAATACACACAGGAAATACAAGTGGTTCATAAGAACACATCCATTGGTCACCCTTGTAACCCATGTTGGTACCCCTTCGAGTGGTAGTGCATCAGACAACACCTGTATATGGATCGACCTAGGTATTTTGAAGCCCTTTGTAGATAATTGATCAGTCGTCTGATTATTATAGTGTCACCGAGAACAACACTCAGGAAGAGACTCTCTAGTACCTAGGTAGTCATGTAGTATGACTAAGGGTACGATCTAGCCTCCTTAGTTGGTTCCCTAAGATATTGGGTCAAGTACTACTGTTGTACCCTGCACGTATAGAAGAGAGCTATAACACAATGAAAACCCTTGATTGTAGACACCCTACAAAACTTAACCCTTGGGACGAAAGAAACTAATCTTTTGCACTGCAAATTGGCCCCTGTCAAATGTTTTCACTACATAAACACTCCCTGCCGACATTTTTTAGTATTGAGAATTTGGGAATTCCTCCACTGCAAAAGTATTCCAAGCGGAGTATAACTTCGCAGGAGTAAAAAAATAAATAAATACTGGGGCCTATCAACACCCTTATTTGACACCTATCCCATTGGAATCCTCTCTTTGTCCTGATCACCCTAGTACATCTCACTTTTTTTGGTCCCAATTTTCATCTCGACGCCTCATCTACTATCTAAGCCACTACCATGCCAACCACCCAAGCTCAGACCCAAGAAGACTGGGAGACTAGGTTTTCCAGCTTAGAAAAGCACATGGAATCCATTCCTGCTATTATATGAGCAGAAGGCAAAGACTCCATCCATGCAGAAGTCCAAGAAACCATCCTATGAATCCATGCAACGATTCACAAAAGATAAGCAGGTAGAGGCCAATGCAGAGGACCCTCAACATTCCCATTATGAGCATACTCATTCCTCCCACTCCCCTTGGGGTTCTCCACACTCTTGGAATAAGGTGCCCAAAGTTGACATGCATAAATTTGATGGATCCAACCCAGCAAGGTGGTCCTCTCAAATGGAACAATACTTCTCCCTCCATAAAATTTGGGATGATGAGACTAAACTCCATATAGGGGTTTTGTACCTAGATCAAGAACGATGGAAGTGGTGGAAGTGGCATATTAAATTTTATCCAGGAATACCCACTTGGAACATGTTCTAAAGAAGTTTGTGCCTGTTTTGATAGGGAATCACATTTTTTGGTAGACTCACCAAGATGCACCAAATTGGAAGGGATGATTTTAAGGATGGAAATTAATATTAAAATGTAGAAACATGGGCTAATATTACTAGTCCTTAATATGCAAAATGTAAAATGTTTGACGATAGTTTTGTAAAAATATTCAAATTTCTAAGGATTTTATATAGTTTCTATAAAATTTTGGCGATTTTTAAGGTAAAATAATTTTATTCTATGGAATTTGGGCGAATTGTTTTTAGAAAAAATAAAAATTGGCAAATCTATTTTTGGGAAAAAAACATGGAAAATTAGCCCATTTGCGAAATTTAGCCCCTGAAATCATCTATACAAACTGGATCAGTCACATATTTCATCATGGAATTTGAACAGTTGGCTATTAGGATTGAGGGCTTATCTGATGCATTTTACCTTGAATGTTTTATCGGTGGCTTAAAGGAATCCATCTAGGCTCACGTGAACATGAATCATCCTACTACCTAGTTGCAGGCATGTCAATTAGCAACGGAAGTAGAGACCATCCTTTAGGCCCCACCCATGAAGGCTCCATTTCTCACTTGTCGTCGCCTCGGGGCTCACCCAACTCTGACACAAACACTGAAGGTCCAAAAGGTATCTCCAGTAGAAATGGTGGAACGTTGCAAGAAAGGACTTTGCTAATATTGTGATGAAAAGTATTCACCGGGGCATAAATGTAGAGAACAAAAATTCTTCCATATTGATGCATCAACTTCCTCTCCTTTTAAAGATATCCCATCAGATGAGGCTCCCAACCTAGGCGAGGCTCCACCAAGTGATCACAACAAAGATCCACTTGCAACCCATGTGGAACCAAAGGAACCTATGATATCACTTCATACACTCTCGGGTAGTTTGGACCCACAAAAATTGAATATCAAGGGATACATCAAACATTGGTCGATGGTGGTGTTGATTGATAGTGGTAGAACCCATAATTTTATTCATCATAGACTTGTTGATGAAATCCATTTCTTTGTCTGCCCTGTTTCTAATTTTCAAATCCTCATCGTTAATGGTGGTACTATGAAGTGTGGGGGGCGTTGCAGGAATGTCAAACTCCAAATGGGTCATTATGATTTGAAAACCCACATGTTATCTATTTCCATGGGTGGTTGTGATATTGTATTAAGAGTGGAATGCCTTCGCACTCTGGGGAAAATCACAATGGATTATCAAGAATTATATATGAGCTTCACCCAATATGCTCACCCCTATACCCTTCGGGGTCTCCAAGAAGGCTCTCCTAAAATCATCAGCTCTCATAGGATGGAATTTTTTTTGAAAAAAGTCCACCATAGTTGATTACTCAATTTAATTCCATCCAGGTCACTGAACAAGCCTCTCAGGTAGTTCATCGTATCTTGCAACTCATCTTGGAAAATTACCCCAAGGTATTTTAGGTTCCCACATCCTTACCTCCCTCCAGGGGTGATAATGATCATAGCATCCCTCTCCTTTTGAGAAGTCAACCCCCCAATATACATCCCTAAAGATATCCATTTTCTTTGAAAAATGAAATAGAAAATATGGTACAAGAGTTACTAGAGGCGGGGGTAATTTGGTTTAGTACTAGCCCATATTATTCACCCATGGTGATGGTCTTAAAGAAGAAGGTACTTGGTGCATGTTCCTTGATTTTTGTGCCACACTTGGCGCATGTTCCTTGATTTTTGTGCCCTGAATAAGCTGACCATCAAAGATAATTTTCCCATTCCTATCATTGATGATATGTTGGATGAACTCCAAGGTGCATGTGTATTCACCAAATTAGACCTTTGCTTCGGCTATCACCAGATTCAGATGAAGGAGGAAGATATTCCGAAGACTGCTTTTAGAATTCATGAAGGACATCATGAATTCTTGGTCATGCCTTTTGGTATTTGCAATGCCCCATCCACCTTCCAAAGTCTCATGAATAAATTATTGAAACCTTACCTTCAGAATTTTTTCTTGGTTTTCTTTGATGACATCCTCATTTACATCCTCACTTAGGATAGCCACCTTCTTCATGTGGACAAAGTCCTTCACTTTCTGCAGGAAAACCAATTGTTTGTAAAAAAGACCAAATGTTCATTTGGAGCTAGTGAAGTGGAATACTTGGGACACATTGTCAGTTGAGGAGTAAAATTTGACCCCAAAAAGATACAAGTTATGCAGGAGTGGTCACGACCCCAGACCTTAAAGCGCCTCAGGGGTTTTCTTGGTCTCACGGGATATTATAGGAAATTTGTTCACCATTATGGAAAAATTTCTAAGCCATTGACCGGCCTTCTTAAGAAGAATGCATTTCATTGGACACCTATTGATAGGCAAGCCTTATCATAGTTAAAGATGTCCATGTGCACTACTCTTTTCCTAGCAGCGCCTGACTTCAATAAAACCTTTGTGGTGGAATCAGATGCTTTTGGCACTGGTATAGGTGCAGTGATCACACAATATGGTCGACCTTTGGCCTTTACTAGCCAAGTGTTGAGTGGCCACAATCTAGGTAGATCTATGTATGAAAAATAAATGATGGCAATTCTCCATGTGGTGCACACATGGAGGCCATATCTCTTGGGACATCCTTTTCAAATAAAAACATATCACTATATTCTAAAATATTTTTTGGAGAAAAAAATATCCTGCCTGGAACAAAATAAGTGGTTGACCAAAATGTTGGGTTATGATTATGAAATCATATACAAAAAGGGAAAAAAATAATATAGTAGTCGATGCATTATCATGACAACATGAGGAAGACAACTCCCTCTTTTCCTTATCCTTGCCAATCCTTGATTGGATTGACAAAGTACACCAAGAGTGGATAACACACCCAACTATCTCCAAGTTAATTCAGCACCTTCAAGAGGACCCTAATCCTCCCATCATCTACACTTGGCAGGACAAACTTCTTAGATATAAAGATCATTGGTTCTCTCACCATCTTCAACACTCAAGCCAAGGCTCTTAAACGAGTTGCACTCATCAACTATTGTGGGTCACTGAAGATTCCAAAAGACATATGGTCATGCCCTTCATTATTTTTTCTGGGAAGACATGAAGAAGTATATCCTTCACTTTTTCACAGAATGTGAGGTGTGCCAATGTAATAAAGTGAAACTATCAAGTACATAGGTTCCCTACAACCCCTACACATCCCAACTTCTATGTGGACATAAATATCCATGGATTTTATTGTGGGCCTTCCTAAAGTTGGGAACAAGTCCATCATCATGGTGGTGGTTGATCTCCTCTCCATGTATGTGCATTTTTGTGCCTTACCCCACCCTTTCACACCAACACTAGTAGCACAAGTTTTCCTTGATCTTATTTTCAAGTTACATGTCATGACCACCTCTATTGTATCTGATTGTGACCCCACTTTCACAAGCACATTTTGGAAAGAGTTGTTTAAATTGCAGTGCACTCAACTGGAAATGGGTACAGCCTATCACCCCCAGTATAACAACTAAATGGAAGTGGTCAAAAAATGTTTGGAAACCTACTTGCAGTGTTTTTATTTGGACAAACAACACCAGCGGGTGCAATGGATCCTCTTAGCAGAATGGTGGTACGATACTTCCTATCATACGACCACTAAATGACCCCATTTGAAGCAGTGTATGGATAACACTCACCTATAGTCACTACCTATATTCCAATCACATCAAAGGTCCAATATATTGACACAATGTTGCAAGGTTGCACAGCCACCCTCGCGGCTCAGAAAGATAACCTCCACATGGCCCAAAATTGCATGAAGCAACAGGTAGACCAACATCGTTCAGAAAGGGTTTTTCAGGAACGTGATCAAGTGTTCCTCCGGCTCCAACCTTATAAGAAAACATCTCTCAAAACCTAGGGACATCACAAGTTGGCACCCAAGTTTTATGGGCCCTACCAGATCATCAATCATATTGGTTCAGTGGCCTACAAATTGGCCCTTCCTGCTACTTCCAAAATCCATTTGGTGTTCCATGTCTGAATAAAGTGGTGGGACAGAACTGTAGGGTCCAAACCATCCTTTTGTAATTAGATGAAGAAGGATCCCTTTGGCTCCAACTAGATACAGTCCTCAATCACCATGAACGTCAGCTGTGTGGAAGAATTATCAAGGAAGTGATGATGCAATGGAAGGACACATCACCATAGGATGTGACCTAGGAACCAACAACCATACTCTAGCAGTTTCCACACCTGCAACCTTGAGGACAAGGTTTCTTTTGAAGGGGGAAGGAATGTTAGGATATGATCCTAACCCCTCTCCATGGGTCACTAGTTAGTAGGATATTTTTTCTATGTAATAAAGGTTGACATTAGTTAATAAGGCCTAATAAATAAAGGAGAATAAGTCAATGTAAGAAGACCTAATAGAAGCTTCCACTTCTAGAAAGATATTCCTCTAGAAGTTTCCTTAGAAGGTAAAATTAGTATAAATAAGAGTAGGAGGCATTGGATATTTTTTTATTGGAGATTATTGTAATAGAGCTCTGCTCTGCTAGAGGTTCCCCCCTTGAAGAGGAAAGTGAACAATGCTATCATTAATAAAGGTGATCTTTCTGGTGTTGTTCTGGTATTGTTCTGGATATCTCATTGTTGTTCTACCATTACTTGCTAAATATTTTTTTCTGCATATTATATTACATCTAGAATATTGTAGTTTGCACAGATGCCTTGAAGAAAGGATTGGGGGTCATGCCAATGCAGGATGGGGGAGTGATAGGGTATGTGTCAAGAAATTTGAGGCAACATGAGGAGATTTATGCTACCCATGATTTAGAGTTGGCAGTTGTAATGCTAGCTCTGAAGCTTTGGAGGCATTATTTAGTGGGATGAAGCTTTGAGCTCAAGACATACCATGAAATATTAAAGAATATATCCACTCAAAGGGATCTCAATGTCAGGAAGAGGCGATGGAGTGATTTTATGAGTGAGTATGATTTTGGAATTTCATACATCAAAGGAAAGGAGAATGTGTTCATGGATTCCCTGAGAATAAGGCCACATATCTTCTCCTCGGTTCCCTTAAAGGTTAATTTGAGGGAGCGAGTGTTGGGGAAACTTCTTGGATATATTTGGTATATAAAGGTTAATTCAACCCTCTAGAGCAGAAGGCAGATAGAGTCAAATTTTTAAGGTTATAGCCTTGAAACAAATGGATTGTTGAGATTCCAGGGGAGAATGTACATTGTTGAGGGTGGGGATATTTGAAGCATCATACTCAAGGAAGCCCATAGATAAATTTACTGTGCACATCTAGGTTTGAAGAAAATGTATGCAGAAATGAATAATATTTTATTCTGGACATGCATGAAGCATGATGTATCCCATTTTGTTGCTAAGTACCTTGAGTGTCATCAAGTGAAGGTTGATCATCACCACTCGATAGGTCGCCTACAACCGCATGATCTTCCTATGTCCAAGTGGGAAGTCATTTCTATGGATTTTGATGTGGGATTTCCACTCACATCACAGAGACACAATTCCATTCTTGTTATACTTGATAAGTTGACCAAGAGTGATCATTTTATTCCAGTTAGAGACACTTATGATGTCACTGATGTGGCACGTGTTTTTATAAGTGAAGTCATTTGTTTACATGGGTTACCCAAGAATATCATTTCAAATAGGGACTCTCAATTCAAATCTAGGTTTTGGATAAAAAATTAGTTAGCACTTGGGACTCAGTTGAACTTAAAAACAACATATCACCCCGAAACTGAAAGGGTAAATCAGGTTATGGAAGACATTCTTAGGATGTATGTTATGGATAATCAAAACCATTAGGATAAGTACCTAACTTTCATAGATTTCTCCTACAATAACAGTTTCCATAGCTCAATTGGAATCTTTCCCTATGAAGCTCTGTATGGAAGGCCATGCAGGACACCATTGAGTTTGGAAAGGTTAGAATATCAAGTGTTAGTAGGGATAAATTCAAGATATGGAGGAACAGGTGGTTCATATTATACAACAACTAAAGGAGGCACAAGATAGATAGAAAAGTTATGTTGATGAACATATGATTGACCAAAGTTATAAAGTGGGATATCAGGTTTTCATTCATATCAGGTCTAATAAGAGTACCATTAAGTTTGGAAAAGGGACAAAGTTACCATCTCAATTTATAGGACCGTTTAAAATACAAGAGAGAATTGGATATGTTTCTTATCACCTCATACTGCCATCCCACTTGCATAAAACTCATAATTTTTTTCATGTATTTGTTCTACGACATTATGTTGTTGATGAATCTCACAAACCAAAATGGAAGTTATTGTAGGTCTTAGATGCAGGAACCATCATGGTCAAATCGTTATGTATATTGGACCATAGGGTCTGATAGCTCAGGAATCGTTTGGTAGACCAAGTTAAGGTCCAATGGGACAAGTATAGCCTAGGATCCTCTACTTGGGAGGATGAAAAGACCTTACGACGAGATCATCCTTCACTTTTTTGACCACCTCGGGACTATGTTTCCAGAAGGATGGGTGTATGTAATGACCCATTTTGACTTAGACAACTAGAATTACTTATGGCATGGTTGTATCTTTATTTTCTTATGATCTATGGAACATTCATTACTTGACACTTTAAATTTTGGACATATGGACCTATGTGAATGTGAATACTATGCATGTTTATTGTTATGTGATTTACGATGGATATTATTCAACCTAATTCTAGCTTGAAATTTTTGAAATTTAAATATGTTGGTACGATACCGAGTTAATGATATGGTTAAATGTGTTTACATGATAATGTGTATGAATATGTGTGAATTGTGTTATAAACTAATCTGCAGATTAATGGGCTATAAAATGGCCAAATGATAATCATAATAAAGGGTTGATGTCATAAACATAGACCAAGAAACAATATGGTATGAATCTTTGTATGTGAAATTATGTTGGTTCAAATGCATTGCTATGATATGTGTGCAAGTGCAAGTTTTTCAGGTAGTGAAACTTCCTGAAACTGAATACACGTTAACAAAATCCCAGCAACACAGTGCCATTGTATGGTCCATGATAGGGTGTTGAACCTAGTTCTATCAGGAGGGGTGGAGGCATTTCCCACCATGTATCCTATAAAACCTGGATTCATGGGAGGGCGGTGTTATATCATGCTCCCCTAGATGGGTGATGATGATTGCTAGTTTCCTATGGGGGAATCTTGGTCAACGTTGTTGACACTTCATCTTATGGGTTCTATTTGGAGTTAGGTCAATATAGTTGATGCTCCAGGATAGTCCAACAAAGGAAGGATAGGGATGGAATATGGAAGTAGGTTAGGGAGGAAGGATGATTATAATTAGTTGAGAGTGTGTGGGGTTTCTAATCTTATAGCGTAAGTGTCTAGTTTTCTTTTGCTAAAAAAAAAAAAAAAGAGCTCAACCGAACTACAATTATCTAAGTGAATGTTGCTTGTGTTAAATTATTATAATTGAAGGATTATGCAAAAATTGTAAATGTTTTTTTATTCTTTTTTAAATTAATAGCGTTGTTGATTGGATTGGAAGCATACAATAATTGAATTAGATGTGATAATTATTGTCATTAGTACACACACGAGTCATGTATGTGCTAGCTACACGTACATGCCTTGTGCATGTACACTAGTAATTATGAATGTTTAAATTAATGATGTGCATATCTAATCTAGATGTATGAATCATGTATTACCATACTTGTATTGTAAGTTACTATAACTTTGGGATGAAGTTTCTTGAAGGGTGGGTGTATGTAACACCCAGATAAATTAATTAATGATTACAATTAATTAAATTAAATTAAATCAATTAATTATTGAACTACGTAAGTTTTATCATTTATTTAATTATTCTTTTGATTTAAGAAATGCAACAATGAATAAATTTAAGTATTTCATTTGTTGTTGGGGTAGGTAGGAATTTATGAAAAAGGATAAGGTAGACGGAGGAAGGTAAATCGAGGGAGGAGGATAAGAAGGAGGGAGTGGGACTGTGGAAAAGCAGATATTTTTGGGCATTCAAAAGTGAAGTTAGGAAAAATATGGGAGAGGAAAATGGTTGGATAATTATAGTGGGCATACGAGTTGGCTAGTGTTGATGGGATTTTGGGGTTTGGGGCCAGGAAATCAAAATTTCCTGGAGCTAGGGAGTCAGAGAGGCTCTGTTCCTAGTTGGCTAGGAGAAAATAGTTTCGGGCAGGCAGGCAGTCACAGCAGGACAAACTTCTT
Source organism: Picea sitchensis (assembly GCA_010110895.2). Lineage (NCBI taxonomy): Eukaryota > Viridiplantae > Streptophyta > Pinopsida > Pinales > Pinaceae > Picea > Picea sitchensis. The sequence continues at coordinate 32,724 of SNQJ01S0078495.1, forward strand.
CTTCAAGAGGTAATCTATAATTTCTTCTTGCTTGAATTTAAATTTTATATAGACATATACATGAAATCTATGTTGTGAAATAATCAATGGTGATTTCAGGGATTAAACTGTTAGAACTTAATGTCACTGTAATACTTTACTGTCTTGTTAAAAATAAATACAAAAAAAATTGGATTTCTAGAAAATAGATTGTGATTTAGATTACAAATTCATAAGTTTAACTATGATGCCCTAAATAGGTCATTACATTGGTTATACATTTTTCCACAAGAAGGTCATGTGTTCAAAACCTCCTAAAATGGAAAAGAGCTCTAAATTCGTAAGATTTAATAAAATTTGTTGTGTCCCCTACTACCATATTGAAATTGGGTATAAGTGAAATTCCCCTTGAGATATTATGCACTAAAGTTGCAATATAAATGAAAATAAAATATAGAAGAAGTAAAGAAACATGCCTTGGTTTTCTGCAAATTTGTGTTTGGAAGGTTTGGTTGTTTCTATGTATGAAATAATTTGAGTGTAAGAATGAGTATTACTTTCAAGTAGAGACACATTCAAAAAAATCCTTTGAGAAAACATAGTGGACGACCACAATTGTGGAATTATTATCACTACGTGAAGATGAGAAAGACAAGGGATGGATAAGATTGAAGATCTAATTCAGTGGTATGGATACTTAAGTATCTTCTTGCTACTCACTCCCTTCCATGTATGTCTTGATGTCAAATTAGGAAGCGATTTATTAGGCCAATGGTAAATGTAGACAAGTTTCATTGTGACGAACGATTTTAGTGATACACCCTACTTAAAGAAACACATTCAACATAACTATGAGAAAATGAACCCATGTCGGAAAGGAAGAAGAAAAGGAAAAGTGTGAGTGTGAAATGATTAATATACATGAAAACAATATGATGTAGTTCATAAATATGGTGCAAAGAAAGAAAGCACACAAAAAATAAGGATGGAGTGTGTGAAGGATGATGTCAATAATGAGCATGACAAAGATGGATGATAAAAGAGAATAACAATGAGAGTGTAAGGTGAGGGCGATGAGAAGAAGAAAGAACAATGAGAAAACAATGGGCTAAATAAAGGCATAAGGTCGCGATATGAAGTTGAAAGTAAAGACGACTAAAGAAAATGAAGAGCTTGAGAGGGATTCGAGTTAACAATGAGAACAAATAACATGATAGACATTAGGAGCATGTTATTCAATCGTATAATTAGTGAGTAATTATATTGGAGTCAAATAACAGGGTTACATAGCTAGTCAAACAAAAGCTAATTATTGAGCAAAGAGACAAGAGTTCCTAAGTTGAATATGCATATATGTACTTTGAACATTAATATATAAATAAAATATTTTCTGACATTGTATAATTACATAGCTAGTTAGTGAAGGTAAGTATTATGGACTAAGCAATGCAACAATAAACACAATAGATGTTGGGAGATATACCACATGATCTAAAGCATTTCAGATATTGAATTGTATATATCCCAACATCTATTGCATTTATTTATGCACTTCTCTGTGCTTATTGATCATTTGCAGCCAAAGCCAAGTGTCAAGCATAGTGCCAAGAGACCTTGAGTTGAATATGTAATCTATGTACTATGAACATTAGTATATGAGTAGAATATTGTCCATTAATTTGATTTGGTTCAATGAGTGAATGCTTGTTTTATTGTATTAGCAATATATGTGTCTCACTATCGATTTCCAATTATTGTGCACCAAAGGTTGCATCGTTTGGTGTCAAAGAAAAGATAAATCTAAAAGAGAGAGAGAGAGAGATGAATTTCCAAGAGAAATTAATGTAAATCATGTGTGAGAAGAAATAGCGAGAAGATGTGATTAAAAAACATCAAATAAAAATTTACAAATATTATGGTGAATAATAGATCCGCTAGAAATAGACAATCAAAAAAAGAAGTTGAAGAGAGTTGATCATGACAAAAAGAAGTGAAAAGGTGATTTCATTGGGCATGTTACCCTCCAGGCCTAAGGGTAACTAAGGATATCATGTATCAAGGCCCATAGGTAGCAAACATGGAGGGTCAAGAGTCAGATTTACCAACAGATCCCAAAGGGCCCCTCTTTTCATGAGCGCATCATCGTTCATCACCAACAATAGAGCAACATCCACACATCAGTTAGGTCCAAGAAGACATTTCTTGCTTCGTGAGGTAACAAGTCCAACATCATGGTAAGTGTCATTTTAATATTTGAAGCATTTGAGCATGTTGCAAAGAATAATTTCTTGATTATAGAATGTTTTCTTGTAATTTTTACCTTTTGCCTAGTTTCACCTTGGTGAGTGACATGGTCTCCTAGTAAGTAGGTCACCCTTGAGAAAATGGTTGCTACTGGGTGGTTCTTTGAAGGGTCATTGTATCATTCCCATCCACACTTACCACCTTCCATCATTCTACCCTTATGTTCCCTTATATTTTGGTTCTTTGGGTTCATTGACCCAAGAAGGGATTGTACCGCGTTTCATGGGAAGAAGGGGTTGAAGGCCCAAAGGTACTGTAGTTGGAAAAAGATAAAATCCAATCATTATACTTCTATATTCTCACCCTTAGGTCCTGGGAAAAATGAAATGCTTCTCCAAAAAATGAAGGACCTACAAAATAAATCACATAATTCATAAATGTCCCTCTTGTCGAGGGGGTGCATTGCGGTGTCTTTTACTTTCCATTGCACATGGAACTCAATGTATCCTAGATTCAAGTGGAATTGAGGTTATCTTTACTTTCCCTTGCATATAGTACTCAATTTGCAGACTCTAATCAATTGAATGGCAAAGGGTTTGGAAAAAGGTTGCATTAAAAATGAAGGATGCAACACACCCTCTACAAAGGCACCCATAAATGAGACAATACAAACCCTTGTATGTCAAGGACCCCTTATTGTGAAAGGACATGACTTTTCAAATTGAGTCTTTTCATGGCTAGGATTTCCATATAAATTTGGCTAGCCACATTTCATTTTAGGACAACACTTTCCTCTCACAAGAGGACTTGGACTGAAATTTTCACCATTTTTGTAGTTATTGGTTTCCTTTACTCATGCACTAGGGTTTGGAGGACAAGTATTGGATTTTTCTTGGCTCATTCTTGGTGGAATTTTCTGCAAATTAGGGTTTGTGCTTGGTTAATCTTGGTGAAGTAAGTAAAATCCGCAATTCCATTTCATGTATTGAATGCTTATGGTGAATTTTACTTGTTCATATTGAAGATATATTGCTTGTGTAAACTCTTAGAGAGGAGAATAAGTGATTCCTCCTCTCAAAAGGTGATTCCATCCATTAATTTGTTAAGGAAATATCATCTAGGGTAAACTCCAAAATCCCTAAAGTGTTATCACTTTAGAAGTTTGGTTCTAGAAGCTTGTTGCTATTAATTTAAAGAATCTAAGGAAGGAAAAGAATTTGCTAGAGCCCAAAGGTTCTTGCATGCTAGCAAATTCCTCGCTTAAGGCTTGAAGTTTAAGGCCCTAAGCTGCTAGTACCTTAAACCTCATCCCATTTCCTTATACATTGCTATCATTATTCTCCAAGTTACATTTATAGTGTTGTTGTAAATGACTCCATGGCCCAGAAGGCACTAGTATCATTTCTCTTGTGAAGGAATTTGATCAAACAAACTCTCAAACATCATTCTCTAAGGCTTCGACTAACTTCGTCCAACTCTATCTTATCTTAATCTACTAACTTTATTGTTGTTGTTGCAAAACACTGCTACAACCATCTTATTTACTTAAGTTTTTTGCATACACTAGTCTAACATTAGCTTAAATCTCTCAGAAATTGCTTGGAATAATTGGAATTTGTTATATTGGACTTATGTTAAGTTTACATTGTAATTTCATGCAATTTTGATCTAATTTTCTTGTGGTTGTTACAAAACTCTATTGGTTGTTGTTGATTTTTATGTTGATGCAAATTGTGTACCAACTATCATAAATTTTCACTGTCTACTGTCTATTGAGGTATTACTTTCATATTGGTACTTAGAAATTGCTATATACATGCTACAATTATTCTTTTTTTAGGAATGTACCTGAAACGTCCTTTCTTCCTCAATTTCACAGACATACACATCTGACTTAGGTAACCGAGAGAGGGGGCTATAGGCTTAGCTACATTACTTGTTATTTGATCCCTTGAGGTTGTCGGGGATGCCTCCCCTATGGTGGACCTCATCCATCACTAAAACGTGGGGATTTCCTACTAAGGTGACAATGGTGGGATATCTTGTAGTTATGCAAGGTTTGAGTGACTTGTCTTGGGCTTTGAACAAGTACAAATCATGCGATAACAGGTAACATTGTGATGTTGTTGGAGGATAAAGTTAGTAAATATATAAGTTTCCTAGTACGGCATATGCTTGATGACATATGATTTGATTGAATGGAAAAAGGAATTAGAAATGCAATTTGAGTTCAAAAGGATGAAGGGCCCTCGGAGAAACGAATTTTTCAGTGCAACAATGGAGAGACACTCTACTTTTAATTTGGTGGGACTTTGTGTAGCACAAACAAATTTAAAAGGGTAAGAAGAAGATAATGAGATGGATCAGGATGGTAACAAATCTAGGAATCCATGCTCATGGATTACAATTATATGGTGTTTAAGAGATTGTGGAACATACGACAAAAAGAACATGGTATATGATTATGCATAACAACTCTATAAGATATCACTTTGAGTTAAACTCAAGGAGAACGAAGACCAATAAATGTCAAGGTATGTTAATGGATTGAAATTTGTAATTCAAGATGATATCAACTAGTTGCATAAGATGTATTTGTTAGAGGAGACTTAGAAATTAGCAATTAAAATAAAGGATAAATTAGTGTGTAATGTTGTTAAGAAAAAAATTGGTTAAGGATGAAACAACATAAGCAAAGGAAGAGATTGTAATTCCACATAGAGATGAAAGATGCACACAAATACAAAAGTTAAAAGAAAGCATTGTGATAAACAAAAGAGAAGGTAGATATTATGTATTCTTTAGAGAACCAGGAAAAGGATATAATGGTTACATGAGTAAAATTTATTATTACACATGTTGGATAGAGGGACACAACTAATTTGAATGTCCATACTAATAAAATGTGTACATGAATGAGCAAAGGACCATTAGCATGGGAGAGTGTTATAACAACAAAGTGGCAATCATAGTAACAACAAACAAGGTCAAATTTGATGACATTGATAAAACAATGCAATAAACAAGGTCAAATTTGATGTCATTGATAAAACAATGCAATAGTCTCTCGATGAAGATAACTGGTTAATAAAGACTATCTCAAAACCAAGTACAACAATGAAGATGTGTTACAATGTTATTATAAATAACATAAAAACTATGGTTGAGAGGGAAAGGGGAGAAAAGTTCATATTAGAATCCATAATTCTACAAACTATTTTGAATTCAACGATGACAAAGCAATGGTGGGTGATATTTAATATAAAAAATATGAAGATGATATTTTATGTGATGTTATATTTATAAATACTTATCACTTCACCAACACTTACAAATTAACAAAATAATATGTAATATCACACAAAAATAAGTATAAACTTCTTAAAAATCCAAAAATAAATAATTATTTATACTATTTAATGTAATGTTTATGAAATAATAAGACATCAAAAAGTAATAACTAGTTTTAAAAGGTAGTTTGTTTCATTTTGACTATTTCCTTATCAAAAAATTAAAGGAGGAAAATAACACATTGATAAAGTAGTTTTGTTAATCGTTACTTTCACTTTTTCATAGAATAAATGTATATGTATGTATATATAAATATAAAATGAATTTGATGGATTGATCGGGGGCTACAAGGTTAGGCTCCTCGCGTAAATGCATATTGCAACATAGAACCCTGGGCGGGGGCCGTAGGCCCTCCCTTTCCTTTATCCTTTCCCTTCCCATTCTCTAGCTCTCCTTTTCCGGCTCCCACCGTTCCCTTTCTGGTCCCCTCTCCTTAGTTCCAATTTTTTTTTTGATGACGTACTTTGGCAGGTCCTAGGTGGAGCCCGCGTTCCTATCACGTGGGAAAGTACACATGGAGGACTCTAATATGGAGGACATGAAATATGAATCTAATCCCTCGAGACCTCCTGCTTTCATCTTCGACGATGAGTTTTTGGAAATCCTACAGACTCCTTGTTCATCTCCCCGCATGATTTCGCATTCATTGCAAGTTAATGGAAGCCCAGTTCTTCAGCATGCCAACTCAGGTCCTTTTAATGTCGTCTCCTCAGTTTCTCAACATTATTCTCCCTACAAGTAGCCAAATCATTCTATCGACCTTCTATCGTATTCTCTCAAGGAAAAGGGCTCTCTTCCTGTTGATTCATAGAAGGAAGAAAAGAAAGATTTAACTGGCAAATGAGACCATCCCCTACATCGAATACAAGATGGTTCGTCCCAAAAACAATCATCAAGGTGTATCAAGGAATGAAAGGGTACTATGAGGATGGTAGTCGGATACAACATTCCCTTAAGCGAAGTCCCTTAGCTAATAGGAAAGACTCTGGTTGGAAGATTTAACAACAAATCTTTGGGAGGAAAATCCCTCACAGGTTGGATGAATAACCTGAGGAAACCCTTGATTGGATATTCCCCGAAATTTCATCTTCTGTCCATAAATTGGATTTACTTCATGTTCCTTTCGATAGATGATTGTGAGGAGATACAAAAGAAAAACTGGTCCTGGGGCCTGTCTGGTCTTACCCTTAAACCCTGGTCAGTGGATTTTGACCCCCTTAAGGAATCCATTATGGTTATGAAGGTGTGGGTGATTTTACCCGGCTTGCCTTTGGAATTTTGGTCTAAGGAAGCGTTGGATGATATTGGTAACAAATTGGGTTCTTTTGTCAAGCTTAAACCTAATTGGGATTCAAAAAACGACTGCAGGTGGGCCTGGATCGTGATCAAAGTGATGTCATAGAAGGCTTAGTGGGTAGTATTGATCTAGTCTATGATGGAATTACTTGGCACCAAAAGGTATATCATAGAAGGCTTAGTGGGTAGTATTGATCTAGTTTATGATGGAATTACTTGGCACCAGAAGGTATATTATTGGATACTACCCTTCAGGTTCCATGGATGCCATGAAATCGAACACATGCTCTCTCAATACACCAGACTCGCGCCACTTCAACAACCTCCTTCTAGGCAATGGAAATCCAAATCCACAATTAAAAAGAGGGACTTGGTTGAGGTCATCTCAATGGAAGGAAAAAATGAAGAAATTCCTTTGGATAATGACAAAGTGGTACTCTCTAGTCGAGATTTGGGCAACCTGGTTAAAAAATCTTTTGATTTAGATATGGTTATTTTTATCATTGAAATATCATTTGCAACATTGCACACAATGGTTAAGGAAAAATATCAATTCCAGCAGTAATTAGTCCACCCACAACACCAAAAAGGAATTCAAAAGGAAAAAAACTATACAAATTGGTTCAAAAATTATAGTGTGCAAACTCACCACAGGAGGCGCATGCATAGTACACAGGCCAACAAATCCCTCAGAGCACACTATTCTCCAAATGCGTGACTGTGTACAAGAACATCCACACACTTCTATGAAATACGCATTTATGTATCTTGTCGGCCCCTCAACCACTTCTAGTTCGACCCCCAACACGATTTGACACTAATATCTGAGAGAAATTTAGCTTGGGGGCTGGTCAAGGGCTAGAGGGTGCCCTAAAAGGCTTCTTGTTCACACTATGAACCAATTACATTTTGTCTTGAAAGAATTCTATAAATAAGATCCATGGGTGTTCTAAGAAACCAAGATCTTCATTGTATTGTTATGCTGCAAGAATTCTTCCTTGGGAATCCTCTTTTCTCTTGGAAGCCTTCAAGCACCATTGCAATAGGCCATTCCACTCACCTCTTGAGGGAATATGCATTTTGTTTCTTCACCATTTACCATTTTTTCCATTGTATGAAGATCTCTCCATTAGGGAAATCAAGAGCCCTCCGAAGGAGGAAGAGGGGACTCATAAGTCCCTATTTTTCTCTACGGTGTTTGACCTACTAATCTATTGATCCATTGGTAGAATTATGTTGTTCATTGTTTGATTTTCATGGTTCTAAGTTTCTCATGCTTTCTAATGTTTATTTCTTAGTTTTTTTAATTTTATTTCTTTGTTTATTACATGTGTTTGGCTTACTTAACTGACTCACAAACTTTTGTCTTGTCTAGCAGGCTCATCTAGACATGCAAGTGTTATTGTTTTTCTCACCCAAGTGACAAACCCAACACAACAGTTCTTTTGTCCCTCTCTCCGCCAAGTTCACTTATTAATGGTATGGGGTTGAATTTTCCTCTATCCTTTGTCCCCCCTCCCTTAGATCCCCTCCCTTCCCCCAGGTCCTCCTCCTTTTTTGAAGTCCCCCCTTCAAAGGTTCCTTCCCCAGTTTCTTCTGTTGTCTCATCAGTTTTTGAAAAGGAACCTTTGGGAGAGCCTCCCCCCTCCCCCCAGCTCAAGGTGGACCCCTTGCTTGTTCCCCCTCCTCCCTCCCCTAAAATCCCCTTCTCCCCTCCCTAGAAGTCTCCATGTCTCCCTTGGTCAATAGATATGCTTTGAGATACAAATCCTGAGAGACCAACCCTTCTTTTGGAGGTTTTTTCCTCGACCCTCCTCCCCACTCTCAAGATGGCAGGAAATCCCATCTCTCGAAATAAAAATAAATATTTGTTGCGTAAATTCACAAAGCAACCCATGCAACCATCACAAGGGCCCTTAGAGTAGGGAAATCCCTTTCGTCGAGGGAAAAATGATCTTCCTTTCCTTCAATGTGAGAAGGGTTGGGGATGTCCCAAAGAAGCTATCCCTCAAAATAATGATCCTAAGCCTAAATATGGACATAATCATGATCCAAGAGGCAATGTGTTCTGGCGACAAAGATAGAGAAATTTTTAGTCCTTGGCTTAGGAATTAGTCTTTCAACACAATTGATGCTTCAGGAATGTTGGGAGGTTTTCTCACTGGATGGAGCCCTAATTTTCAAGCCTTGTCCTCCTATGTTGTTCTCTCTAAAATTTCAATCAAATTAAAACATAAGAACAATGATTTAACCTTCTCAGTGGTAAATATTTATGGTCCCTACTTTGATAAGACCTCCTTCTCGGAGGGCTAGATTTTTGCAGGCATTTTTCGTGACCCTCTACTGGTAGTGGGGGGATCTGAATTTCACCCTTTCCCTATGAGAGGTTTGGGGAGTGCACCCCAAGGAAGACAAACACAGAAGTTTTTTCTTGTCTCTTTTAGAAAATTCCAAACTGGTGGATATTGAACCTGTGAAGCGCTCTCCCACTTGGAGAAATTTCAGAACTAGGGATGAGGAGGTTGCAAAAATATAGGATAGCTTTTTAGTTTCTGAATATCTCCTGAATATGGGCCCGAATTTTAGAACATGGGTAGAGGTGGGAGGAATTTCATACCACCTCCCAATCTCTTTACATTGGTCTTTGGGATTTGAGTCCCCACCTTCCCCCCTTCAATTTTTCCAGTCCTGGCTAGTAGAAGAAGATTTCAATAATTTGGTTCTCTCTAATTTGTTCAAGTTATCACCTCTTAATCCTATTCCACTCATGACGCAATTTGCAGCTAATCTTAAGACTTTGAAAAGTAGCATTAAAAAATGGCTTCCTCTATGGAATTCCAAGAGACATCGATTCATTCGAGACACTGAAGAAAGTATCACCGAGGCCCTTAGGAAGCTAGAGGATATCCCCCTCTCTAGTGCAAAGTTAATTGAATTAAGAAAATTGGAAGAAAAACTAGCCACATGGCTAAATACAGAAGAAAAATAATGACACATTAAGAGTAAGGTTCTCTGGATAAAAGAAAGAGAGAATAACACCAAGTTTTTTAATCATTTTGCAAACTATCGAAGAAACCTCAACATAATATGGGAAATCAAAGATGAAGAAGGCAATGTGGCAGTGTCCTTTGAGGACAAGTCAAATCTTGGAGTAAACTTCTTCAGTAAGCTTTTCTCAGGCCCCCCTAGTTGCCCCATACAAGAAATTATGGAGGTAGTAGTTAAATTTCCCATTGTGTTTACTAAATATATGAATTCATCCCTAGAGGAAGAGGTTATAGAATCAAAACTAAGAGCGGCATTGTTTTCCATGAAGAATGGAAAAATCCCAGGCCTATATGGTGTTACGGTAGAATTCTATAAGGCGTTCTATGACCACCTAAAAAAATGATCTTCTGTTGGTGGTAAGATAATCTCAAAAGGAAGTAATAATTCACGGACCTATAAATGCCACCTTCATGTGCCTTATCCCTAAAAATCAGTTTTCTTCCTCCTTTGAGGATTATAGACCTATTTATGCTACAATGTTATCTATAAATTAATTTATAAGTTTATCTCTAGAAGACTAAGACTGATGCTTAGTTCTTTCATAGGAGAAGAACAAATTGGTTTTCCACACAATAGACAGATCCATGACGTGGTTTCCATCGCTCAATAAGTACTCCACTCTGTCAAAAAAATAAATCTTAAGACAACTATCCTTAAATTGGATCTCTCCAAATCTTATGATTGAGTAAATTGGAGTTTTCCGCATCTAGTCCTTATCCAACTAGGCATGATCTTGATAGTCATCAATTGGATAATGGGGTGTGTTATCCCCTACCCTATGGATAACTAAGGATATCATGTCTTGAGGCCCATGGGTCCTAGACATGGAGTTCCAAGAGCCAGATGACTTGAGCATGGCCCCGGAGGGCCCCTCTTTTCTTCAGTGCAGCCCATTTATCAACAGTAGTAGCATCCATCCCACCATCATGGTCATGAAGTAGCAGTAAGTCTTTCTCCATGAGGTAATGAGTCTGGGTATCATGGTATGTGTCACTCTGATTATTGAAGCACTTGAATATGTTTCATTGAATTCTCCTTCATTTCATAACGTTTGCTTGGAAATTATGCTCTTTAACTTGTTCATACCTAGAAGGGTGACATGATGCCCTAGTAAGTTGATCTCTCTTTAGTATGGGTTTCCACTGGGTGGGTCTTTGAAAGGTCATTTTTTGTTCCCTCCATACTTACCACTTTCCATCTTTATTCCTTTCATATACCCCTACCTTTTTTCGGGCATTGGGATTTTCCACACTAGGAAGTGTTGTACCTTGCCTTGTGGGAAGAAGGGGATAAAGGCCTAGAGGGTAAAAGTAGATGGAAAGAGTTAAAATAAAAAGATGAAAATTTTTAGATGCTTCGTCCAGAGATTCCCAAGAAAGCAGTAAAAATATTCTCAGTAAGAAAAGGGAACCCATAAGAAAAACAAACACTCAAGATATTAGTTGGTGGATGGTAGGTCTCATCATGATCCGGCCTATTATGACCATGGGAATGTAGCATTATTAAATTACCATATATCTGGTCACCAAAACAGGGTAGTGTCTCTTGGTGGCATAACCAAGAGAAAAGGGGTCTCATCACGAGAGAGCCTTTTCATNCCAGAGATTCCCAAGAAAGCAGTAAAAATATTCTCAGTAAGAAAAGGGAACCCATAAGAAAAACAAACACTCAAGATATTAGTTGGTGGATGGTAGGTCTCATCATGATCCGGCCTATTATGACCATGGGAATGTAGCATTATGAAATTACCATATATCTGGTCACCAAAACAGGGTAGTGTCTCTTGGTGGCATAACCAAGAGAAAAGGGGTCTCATCACGAGAGAGCCTTTTCATCTCTGTGAAATTCTTGTGGATAACATTGTCACTTTTGGTCACTAAGTCAGGACAGTTTCCCTCAACTCTTCCCTTGAAGCATAAAAACAAAAGATCAAAATAAATGAAGTTAAGAATAAAAGGAAATGAACGGGATAGGAAACAATGGCATCGATGACAATGTGCAGCTCTCCCTATACAAGGCACCCACAAGTAAGATTTACATTTCTCTTTTATCACTGCAACTCATGCCCAAAACACTACCCCATGCCACCTCATACACTTACATGACCTGGATTGGTTCTCACCTGGGAAACACCCCAAACTTAAGGAGGATTAGCCCAATAGGACACCCTGTGACCTTCTCCAAACTTGACTTGTTAGATTGCATAACGTCTTTGAGAATTTTTCTGGGTAAAGGGGGGTTTGATGCACATGTTTGGGTAATTTAATTATTGAATGTGATTTACATGTTATTATCCCTATGACTTATGAACCCCTGGAGGGCGTACTTGTTGTTCATGCAGGACCTTGCCAGGTGGACAGGTACACATGGGGGAATGATTAACTCATACCTTCATGGGGATGAAATCCCATAGATGGATGTTGTAACCCCAACTAGGGGAAAGAATACATCAGATATTTGCACTGGGAAGAAAGAAGGATGTCACCTTGGAGGCACCCTAGCAAACCTAGACATAGGGGGATCTTGCTTTTCCACCTGGACATTGACCTTTGAGATCCCATGACATCACCATCATGACCCTGCACGTCATCCAGAGCTAGGGTTTTCATTTTGAGGGCATTTGTGAGCTAGTTGTCATGTGTGGGAATCATCCAGGGCCTTTGGAGGCCAAACCTTCAACATCCAGAGCCCGATGTTCCACCTAAGGGGCTCAACGTCACCCTAGAAGGGAATGATGTGACCCTTGGAAGTGTTTTTAGATGATAATTAATTTTATGTATGTCTAATTTGAATTTATTTGTAAATTGGTCAGATCGGCCTTTATTTGACCTCAAATTAATTAAAGGTCACTAGTTTTGTATAAATAAACACAAAATACATTCATTTTTATCATCACAACTCCTCACACAAGAGGATAGGTCTGCAATTTTCTCCCTAGAAGGTATATTGGCTGAAATTGTGAGGCACACTCTAGTATAAGGCTGATATTTTGCAAGTGGATCAATCTTGGAAGCTTTTATGGTGATCTTGCATGGTATTTTCATGATTATTCTTGGTGCAAGTAGGTAAAATCTGCATTTTTTTCATTTATTGAATGGCTTATGTATGTTTTGTTTTCTCATACAAGATTATGATATTTCATGGTATACTTAATTCTTGAAGTAAGGAACTTAATTTGCTACTTTCTTACTTTCTATTTACCAAAAATTCTCATTGATTTGATCTAGTAACTAGTAAAACCCTAGAGACCTAATTTGCTAGCACTCTAAGGTTTTGACCTAGTTATATATTCCTAATTTTTTCCCATAATAAGCCTAAGGAGAGCAAGGTGTTAGGGCCTAGAATTTCCTACACCCTAGTATCTTGTTTCTTTAGGAAAATGCATAGGGGGACTTAAGTTACTACTTCTCCTACAAATTCTCCCTCTTAGTCTTTTGTGCACTATCAAAATTGATTTGCAGCCTTAGAAGAAGCATCCACTTGACTCCATAATCCCTAGAAGGCACTAGTTCTAGTCTCTCTCTTATTGAAGGATTGATCAAACAAGCACTCAAACCTTCTTCCTTGAAGCTTTTGCTAACTTTTATTAATCCTAAACTAAACTAATTCCTTTGCTAAGTTGTTGTTGTTGCAAATCACTGCTACATCCATATTAATTCATTCTAATATGTTGCATTCACCTACATAACTTGCACTTAGCTCACTCAAAAATTGTTTGTGAAAATTGTCAATCAATCTACTAGATAAATGTTAAGTTTACATGGTGTTTCCTTGCAATTTTGAGCACTAGAATTTGTTGTTGTTAAAAAATATTTCTACAACCATCTAACTACATCAAATTCTCTGCAAAAGTGACATTAAATGCTAGCTAGACATTGCCAAATTTGTTTGCGACAATTAATTACCATTCATCATAGTTAAACCTACATTTTCTTGTCTTTTTCAAGCAATTTCAAGGCACTTATTTTGTGGTTGTTACAAAATACTTATTGTTGTTGTAAATTGTTACATTGTTGCAACTTTATATCAGCTAGCCTATTTTTTGAAGGTTTGTGGTCTTAAGAAGCACTAACATCATATTTTGTACTTGAAAKCTATCGTATTTTCTTTGTTGTCTTGTTCTGGGTAGGTACAGTCCATTTTTACCATTGCTTCGTCCCTTAAAGACCTTCAGAACCTTTTGACTTGAGTGACCAATGAGAGGGGGGTTTCTTGCATCCTTGTCTTAGTCTTATCAKCCCTTTATGTCACTGGGGACGTTTCCCTTGGGGTAACTTTGATATACTCATAAATAGAAAGGGGTTTCCTATTAAGGTGGCAGTGATAGGTCACCCCCTATTACGCCAATCTTGCATTCACTTTCCTTGGGATTTGGGCAAGTACAGATTGTGCAATAACAGGGTGCATTCAAAGCACCTCATTTTCCATCCTTATCAATGGAGCTCCATCTCCTTTCTTCAAAGCATCCAGAGGACTCTGTCAGGGATGTCCCCTTTCTCCCTTTATGTTCTTGATTTTCGCAGAAGCACTAAGAAAATTGATAAAGGAGGCCAGGTCCAATGACATCCTGAAAGGAATTGAAGTGTATAAATCCAAATCAGTAACACATTTGTTATTCATAGATGGCATCTTTTGCAACTTATTTGGTTCTCATAGGAATTTGAATTCCTTTAAAATTATTTTAAACCTCTATTGCAGCGCTACGAGAATGAAAGTAAATATGGAAAAATCGTGTTTAATTCTTAATCATTGTGTGGAAGCGGAAGAGTCCTCATTTTCCAACACCTTTCCATCCCAAAGGAAACCTCTCTTTGAAGGACTCAAGTACCTGGGCTTCAAATTAAAACCAGACAATTACAGGAAAGAAGACCAGAGTTGGTTAATCAGAAAAGTTGAGGCTCGAATAGTTGTTTTGGTCAATAGACTCCTTTCAAGAGGAGGAAGATTAGTCTTAATTAAAGCAGTCTTAGAAGGAATTCTCATATATTGGAACTCTATAGCTGAAATTACTAAAGGATTATTCTATCATATTCGTCGTATAAGCTTTCTTTTTTTATGGGAAGAATAGAACTCTCCTGGAGGTACTCATTTGGCCAATTAAAAATCAATAGATGCCCCTAAAGAAATGGGCATATGGGGTTTAAAGAAAATTCATCTTTTTGCTTGAGCCCTAGTGGGAAGGAATCTCTAGAGACTAACCCTCCAGAACTCTCTTTGGGTAAGAGTTATGAACTCCAAATATTTTCCCAACCTTTATGTTTCTGAATGGTTTTGAGATCCTACAAAATCTTCCAAAGGTTCAATTGTATGGAAATCTCGTGTGGAAGAATTTCCCCTAGTTGGAAATTGGACTGTTTGGCATATTGGAAATGGGACAAAGGTGATACTGCGAGATGATCTGTGGTTGGGAGAGGGAAACAACTTTAAATTTTCTCTTCCCCTACTCCAACTACTCAAGGATAAAAACCTTTGGTTCCTGAGCAATATAAACACTGGTTATCCCCATATTCAAGGGCGCCTGGGATGGAAGAATGTATATTCTCTTGATATCCCTGAAGCTATGGGAGATGAGTGGAACTCCTACATCTCCCTTTTATGCGAAAATTTTATCTCCCTGGATAGAGACTCTAAATACTCTTTATGCTGGTAAACAAATCCACAAAATGGGCCCTACTCGGTCAAATTGGGCTACAAAGCCTGGTTAGAAGGTAACTTTGTGACACCTCTGAAATGGTGGTGGAAGCCCCTTTGGAAACTCAAATCTCCTCCCATATGTAAATTAATGCTATGGATRGCAATGAACAACAAATTGTTGACCTGGGATAATTTCCTTAGAAGAGGATGGTGTGGACCCAACAGATGTCCTATGTGCAAAGAAACTCCATAAACTATTAATCATATTTTTGTCTCATTTCCCTATGTAGGAAAGGTTGTGTAGTTAATAAAAGAGAAACTAAAATCTAAGGCCAATTGGAACCAGGGCTCTATAGAAGACTGGTTCAAATCTTGTATCCAAGACAAATCATTATCCCTATATGCAGGTCTCCTAGGTACCGTGGTGTTCAACCTTTGGTGATCCCGAAACAACATTTTTTTAAAGATAAAAATGTTCCTCCATAGGTCTCTATGAAAATATCGCTTAGTCAGGTTGAAGAGTTAAAGTCATAATTAAGGGAAAGTAAGTCTCTGATAGTAATCCCTCCTCCCATTGATTACACCATCCCTTGGGGATACTTTGACGGGGCCAGTCAAGGACACCCTCCTTCATGCAAAGTGGGGGTGGTTATTTTTATCAGTCACAGTCATTTTATTCACATCAGATATGCGTTGGGGGGTGGAAAAAATAACATAGAAAAACTTATAGAACTATGGACCCTCCTGGAAACTACAATGAAAAAAAACTTGTCAAAACTTCAAGTTTTTGGTGGCTCCAAGTTGATGATCGATTGGGCGAGGGGTAACAATAATATTCAAAACCCTAGGTTGAACTCATTGTTAAGAGACATCAAGCTTATTTTTAAAGATTTTGAATGGCTATCCTTCCATCACGTTCGGAGGGAACTTAATACAAAGGAAGATGAACTCTCAAAGGAAGCTTTGCAACTACAGAAAGGAGCCTTCAGTTTTTATGAGTTCTTTGAAGGAACAGAAATCGAAGCAATGCAATTTTGTCTCTAAAGAAGTTTCTCTTTTTTGGACTTGTAGGGATATATATGTTTTTGGTCAATTTGAATAGGATGTAGAAGTGTTTTGAAAAAGCATTTAAAGGCCTATTTTGAAGTCGATAAGATGTATAGGATATAGATCCTAAAGAAAGCCTACATAGGCTTGACATGAAAGTATGCAACATGTATATTCTCATATGAATATAAAAGTTTTTTTTCTTATGAAAAAAAATATAAATATAATATGGAAAAAATGTTTATCATTTTTATTAGTTCTTGTAGAATGTTAGGAACTATAACAATAAGTTTCTCATTGACTCGTTATTAGTTCAATATTTGACTTAAATCTTTTTCTAATTTCTAATGTTGAATATAGACAAATTTCAATAATAATTTTATTTCAATTGAAATAAACCAGCGTAGATCCATCTTAACTCTGGATCTATCATGTGCCTAGAGGCATCAAATCCCTAGAGGTGCAAACCTTTTTTAAAAATTAAAACTTGAAGAAAGATTTGCACGGATGGAATTACACATCTCCCTCATGCTCAATAATGCACCATTCAAATGTTTTAACCATAAGAATTTTTTTACTTTTAATTGTTATATATATATATATATATAGAGAGAGAGAGAGAGAGAGAGAGAGAGAGAGAGATATTCCACGTTGCAAATTTTTTTTGTAATCATTATTTCTTTAAATGTCAAGTGTGAGCTCCATATTAAACATTGAAGGAATTACACATCTCCCTCATACACAGAAGTAGAAAAAACCTATCTTTGGAATAAGAAACTTTTACTTTCAATTACTTTATCTCTCTTAAGGTGGATATTGAAATTGTTTTTGTTATTGATGTTTTTTTAAATGTCACATGTCAACCTCTCTCTTTGTC
>SNQJ01S0078495.1:50209-75825 GCA_010110895.2 Picea sitchensis
ACAGAAGTAGAAAAAACCTATCTTTGGAATAAGAAACTTTTACTTTCAATTACTTTATCTCTCTTAAGGTGGATATTGAAATTGTTTTTGTTATTGATGTTTTTTTAAATGTCACATGTCAACCTCTCTCTTTGTCGCTTTCTATATATTAAAATATTTTACTTAATATGGACATTGAAATATTTTGTTTATGGCCCACATTGAATTTTTTTTTTTCGTATTAATATTTTTTTAGATACCACATGTCAACTCCATATTAAGCAATGAAGGAATTACGCATCTCCCTGGAAAGTTAAAAACACCTAATAATAAATTTATCTTGAAGTGGATATTGAAATATTTTATGTATGCAAGACATTGAAATATTTTTTTGTTATCAACCGATTTTTTAAATCCCACATGTTAAGTCCATTATTCATTGCATCGAAAGATACTTTCTACAGTCCAATATGAGGGAGATGTGTAATTCCTTTCATGCTCAACATGGAGTTGACACGTGGCATTTAAAAAAATTATTAATAACAAAATATATTTCAATGTCGGATCCATATTAACTCTGGATCCAATGGAATTAAATGTTGAGCATGGAAGGAATTACACATCTCCCTCATACTGGGATATAGAAAGCACCTTTCGGTGCAACAAATAAATTTATTTATTTTTTCCATGATATTGGATTTCAACTTTAAAGTCATATTGTTGGCATGATATTGATATTATTGATAATATCACAGTTGATAAATTAGAATCAATAAACATTCATGACTTAGTTTCATGTGTCACCTACAAATATATATGTAACCTACAAATGCTCTCAAATGGATTTAAATTATTCTGACACCTTTAAATAAATCTACAAGTAGACTTGATAATCCACATGCAACACCACCTTATCCTTCTTATCCTTTGTTGGCATGTTTACAGGAAGAGTGTGCTTGTCATTGATCGAAAGAACAACAACGACGATGGCATGATTACAGGAAAAATGTGCAATGGAGGCAAATAGGAAAGAAGTAATGATAGCATCAGGAATGATGAGACCATGAGAAATTGTTGTCTACAAGCTCAACAAGACTAGCACAAGGCGCAGAGTTGGATTTTCCAGAATCCGTGAGTTTGCAGAAGGAATCAAAGCTCGAGAGGAATAGCGCAGAGTTGCACATAGAGCGCAAGTGTGTGTCAGGGCCAAGTGTGCGGAAGGATCAAAGGTCGAGGCCTTTGACACTTAGAAATTCTTCCAATTCGGGAGGAAGCGTAAGATCGGTAGGAAGAACGACAATGGACATTAGGTCACCAATTTTGAGTACTTGATGACCATTATATCGGCGTCTAGTGACCACAGGAAGCGCAGAGGAGAAGTAAAGATCTGACCCGTTGGATTTGAGTGTTGAGGATCAACATTCATTGGATCCAGAAATAAATTTAAGAAGGTTAAGCCTTTGATGAGCATAGGAGAGAGGAATTTTCAAAGTCCCGAAGTAAGTAGGGACCGTCCATCATCAAGACTGACAGGTGGCACATGCCCCTTAACTCCGGAGAAAATCACTCCGAGGATTTTTCAATTTGAGACTTGAAAAACCCAAATTCCGGAGAGTCGAAGAGCCGGAGTAAACGACAACTGTCAGATCAGTTTGAAGTGGAAGGACAGGATAATCTAGAAAAGGATCATCAAAAAAAGATCGAGCCTTCGATCTGAGAACATGATCGATGAACAATGTTTAGTTCAGGTCTAAAAGTTGTGAGGAGATTATTGTTCGGGGATTCTCACTTCGAAAGAATTGGTGACTTGAAAAATCAAAATACCCGAAGTCCTGAAGGCTGAAGACCCGAAGTGAATGAGGATCCACATCAGCAAGGCTACATCGACAAGGAAATGTGGTGCAATCAGACAATTACAAGTGTCAAGTTAATTCAGCACTTCAGGTACATGCAAATCACAAATCTGAGTGACACGTGACAACTACTAAGCTCATGTCATCTCATCAAGTGACGTAAGTAAGTGACATCACTCTGGGATTTTACTTTGTGATTTTTACCACCAGCAGATGCCCTAAGTCTCGAAGTCCCAAATGCCCAATTCCCGAAGTGGATACGAGTCGTCCGATCTGAAGATCACTTCGGATGCATTCTCAATCATTGATCTAGTACAGTGGAAGGACAATGTAAGTGGAAGTGTTAACCGAAAGCAAGTGGTTTCCACCACCTATGACTTATTAAGAAGGTGACCACTCCAGAGGAGAATGAAGCAGTGATCATCTTAAAGTCGTGAAGTGTCAAAGTCACTTATGATCGTTGATCGCGCAGGAGTGTACGTGTCAACGGATCGTGAAATCCGGGTGAAACTACTCTAGGAAAAATGCGAAGGGATTTTGAACCCTGAATACCCAAAGGGATTGTGACCGTTGATTCGCGAAGACCATGCATCGTTAGATCGCCGACTCCGGGTGAAATTCTCCAGGAGCAAATGAGAGTTTGAGAATTGAAATTCCTGAATGCCAGACTCGTGGAGGAAATCCTAATCGTAGATTATGGAAGACAGGTGTCAATATATCTTCCACAACGAAAGATTGACGTATGAAGGAGATAACAGGTTGAGATTTGAAATCTCTGAAGTCTGGATACCCAAAGGAGATAGTGATCGTTGATCGAGAAAGGAAACGTAGAACCATTGATCTGGTTGAAAGGTCAATTTCCCGAAGTGAACGAGGATCATTGATGTGATGAGGGATATGTGTTAGTGGATTGTCAACTCCGGAATTTTGGCATATGGGAAAAGTGAGGTTTGAGATTTGAAACTCCCAGAGCCCGGATCACGAAGTAAATATCAGTAGTTGATTTAGGGAGGTTAGATTTGATCCGCATATCGTAAAAGGATAGATCTGAACTGTCTGTTTAGGAGCACCATCAAGATCGTGAGATCGACGGTCCCATCACATTGCGCGTTCAAAACATGCTCGGGTCTTGATTTTTCGTGAGCAGACCACAATTGAAACCATGGTTTTGATGAAAGTGTACATGGTAGCTCGAGGTAAATTGTGGGGCAAAAATCAGTTTGATTCGAACCACCCATGGATGCGCCCGCAATTGTGTGGTCATGTGAAGTTCATATCCCAAGGTCATATCGAGAAATAGGAGCTAGCACTCGTTAGACCGAGATCGCTAAGCGCTCATAAGTTAGGCATGTGGTCACCGTCAGGGGTCACGTGAAAGGAAGGGGATTAGCAAGGAAATCTAGCACCCACTGTGAAGTTTTTCTCAGGAAGGAAAAAGGCACCAAAAGGATGAACGCGCAGAGGTTTTCTCAGTAATTTCCAGAGCAAAGTGAGGGTATCTATCATAAAACTCAAGGAGTGTAAGGGTGATCGCCAGAGGATATGAAGAGTCTCAAGGTAACTACTAATGGAATGAAGACTCGTCATAGAGATGATTGACATATGGAAAAGCGTCGAAGACTTTAACTGCCAGAGAAGCCAAAGAATCTCAGGATAACGGCCACTGATAAAGAATAGTCTCAGTATGATCGCTAGGGAGAACAAAGATTTAGGTGCATGATCTGGCATGGACTTAGCATGATAAATATATGCAGAATAGTGAAGAGATGGTTTCTTCCATTGTGATTTATTGATGTGGGTAGAAGCATGTTGTGTACAACAGTTGAAACGCACAGAAGAGGCATAGCGCATAGAATGGAAATGATACACAGAGCATAAATCGCAGAAGAATGACATAAAACAGTGATGCATATCTGTGAGAGGAAGAGAAATTCGAGGTGCACATGCAGAGAGAGAGAAAAAGATCAGAAATCTCAAGAAGATGTGACCAGGAGGACACTGATGCAGGCAGAGAAAAGCAGTGTAGAAGAATAGTGATGAGACTGGTAAGCCATTGATATACACTGTATCACTATAATAAATTTCAGTAAGAAAATATTTATAAATCAGGGTGGTAGGGAGGACTGTTGTCCTCAAAAGTTCAAGTGGGTGCTTGAACATAGGGAGTTGTAGCTTCCATCTGGTTGCATCCAGAAAAACCAGGGTGGTAGGTTGGTGCAAGGGAGAACTATTGTTCTATGCTATACAGTTTGGTTCATGTGTGACTGGAAGTTGGTGCTTCCATCCAGTTGGTGTTGGAACACTCAGGGAGTTGGTGTTTCCTTCTAGTGGGTGCTAGAGAAACTAGAGATTTGGTGCTCTCAGCAAGTTGTTGCTTGTAAAATAGAGGTTGTAGCCTCAAGAGGAGTTGGATCTCATAAGAATGATAATGTACAGAAAATGAAGATTACTTATCATATCAAGAAGAAGAGGTTTTTCCCTTTATGGGTTTCCTCGGGAAATATCTGTCTCTGTATATTTCATGTGCATGATTGATGTTGAATATTGTAGTGCTTACTTCCATGCATTATTGTGATCGTCATTGAGTGTTTTGTAACGAGTTTAAAATGGGCATAATTTTTTAAGCACAGTAACAACTTATTCACCCCCCCCCTCTTAGTTGTCCAACAATTGGTATCAGAGATGGTTTGTAACACCCCTATTTCCCCTAGCTTGTAATTAATCATAAAATAGGATCTACCATGCTAAGGCATGTGAACAGTGTAAATGTATTATTTTTTTATTTGTCAATAACTGACTGTGGGGGTGAATCCTTGAAAGTACTGGCCATGATATCACTAGAAGAAAGAATGTGAAAACTATAAGGGAGGGTCATTATATCAAATAACCCCAAATTCCCTTGATGACTATAATAAACCTCCTTCGGATCCCAAGGAGAGAAATCAGTTAATGAAGAAAGGACAAGTGGTTGAATTATCAACCACTCCCATGAATGGAAGCATGGCCAAAACTGCAGAATGTTAGCATGAAGTACCACTAGGTATGACAAACCAAGCTAACTGGAGTTCCCTTCTGACAGAAGGAATAGGATGGGTCGAGAACCATCTTGGAAGAAATATATACAAATGGATAAGGAGAATGTGAGGATCTCTCCAGTGGATAAAGAAGAGAAGGTCACGAGCTTGATGCTAAGTGAGCATCTGATAAACCTCGTCGAGGCCATAACAGAGAAGAAAAATCTTTGAAAGTTTGTAGAGAACAGAACCCGAGCAGAAGCTGAAATAGAGAAAGAATCCTTGAGAACTACGAGAGTTACCTGGTGATATCATGGCTTGGAACGGGGGTGGCCAGAGTGATAATAATGAATACCTTTAAGCCTATGGTCAGGTCGAAGGATGAACACCCACAGTCAGTTAGTTGGCTACCACCTGTAATAGATAAGTAATCACATATCTTGTGTATTTAAGTGGTACTGTGAATTAAAGTTGGAAATCCTATGAATGTTATAGGGATGGATATGTTTTCTTAATGATTTATACCGTATCCCTTTTTGCGTCTGCTTTATTGTGTAATTAGGCAAGTAGGAAATTATATGGATTGGACATGTTTTATACTCGTAAATGCTTGCGCCCTTTGGTGGCTTAAGCTAGAGCCATGAACTATGAGTTAATCGACCTTGGGAACAGTGTCATGTATGCATGTCAACCCTCCTAATTGTTCTGAGTCCCTTGGAGGAAGGAGTCTACTAAATCTTAGGAGAGATAGTGCACGTATGCACAGGCTCTCTACGAGGCAAGCAGAGACCAAGAACCACTTAGGTTCTAGATATTAAGGAATGAGCGTAAGGGGTGCACGGAATAATTCTTCCAAGCATTATGTTCAAGAGAAAGAGTGCAAAGCTCTTAATCCTTTCAGAGCCAACAAAGCTAAATAAGAACAACGAGTTTGAAGTATCGAAAGTGAAGGTTCCTTTGTTCGGAAGATGAATGAACGAGAATTGTTCGGGAAGAGCCAAGGTCTGTTGTGACCGTTGGATACAGGAAGGACTGCAAGAGTCAACCCCTTGAGTCCTTTGGACTTCGCAAGTTCGACGAATTGACAAATTTTGTCGTAAGTGAAGTAAAAATCCCTGAAGTCCCAAAGTTAATCTAGACCTTAGATCTGAGGATGCCCAGGAGCCATATCGAACGTCATATCTATGAGGTAATCAATCCAATGCTAACCAAATCTGGGAGATTTCAATCGAGGAGTGAGTCAACCTCCCTAAGTCCCTAAGTGTCGAAGTCCATCCGAGACGTTGGTGCCAGGAGACACGTGTCACCAGATCCTTCACTTCGAAGGTTTAGTGCTCCAGAGGAAAATGGATTGTGTGAAGTGAGAACTCCCAAAGGCTGAAGTGTTGGAGTTCATCCTGACCGTTGATAGTAGGGGATGTGTGTCCGAAGATCTGACACTCTGGTAGGATTACATTATAGAGGTTTGTATTGGTCATCACATTGAGATTCTCGAAGCGCGAAGCCCCGAAGTGATATATAGTTGTCAATTCATGAGAGACACACGTCGATAGGTCATGAACTCTGGGTAAAATCCTTTCGGGAGAAGGTGAGTGTGGAAAGGAGAAACTCATGAACGTTGAAATCTTGAAGTAAACCATGATCGTTGATCGCTAGAAGGGAACGTGGTGACAGATCGTGAACTCCAGGTGGAAGAACTCCGGGAGAACATGAAGAAGAAGAGTTTGAAATCGTCGAATCCCAAACAGCTGAAGCAACCATGAACCATCGATCTACAGGAGGACACATGTGATCATATCGCAGACTCTGGGTAAAACCGTTCTGGGAGAAACAGAGTCAGGAAAACTGAGATCTGAGATCTCTGAAGGCCAAAGTCCTGAAGGAGATGAGGGTCATTGATTTAGAGAGGAAACACGTTAGTATATCGTGAGCTCCGGGTGAATCGCACTAGGATTTCAGTTGAGAATTGAGATTCTCGAACCCAGAGGACCCAAAGTGAATCTAGGCGCCAGATCCAGAGGGACACGTGGCGAAGGATCATGGACTCTGGAGAAACCTATTTGAGAGTTTTCAGTTGATATTTGAGACTCCCAAAGTCCAAAGAGCCGGAGAGATGAATTAAATCTCAACCATCTGATCATCCGAGGTAGATCTCAATCATCAGATCGTCCGAAGTAAATCTTAAGAGTCGGATCATCCGGGGTGAATCTGGACTATCTGACCTAGAAGAGATATGGCGTATATTAGTGGATTCCAGGTAGAGTCCCGACGTAATTCGTAGCCATCATATAAAGAGGACAAGTGGCACAAATCTATATGTTTTGGTTAAAGACCCAAAGCAAGCCTCAACCATCTGATTCAAGTGGACACACGACAGGTATTCGCTTACTTCGAGGGGAAGTCAAGTTTGAGATTTGAGATATCAGAAGTTTGGAGACTCGAAGGAGATCTCAATCATTGATTGAGAAGGGATATGAAGGACCGTTGATCTGGTTGAATGGGCCAAAGTCCAGAAGCAGAAGCAGAACCATTGGATTGGGAGGACGTGTGGCAAACAATCTTCCATTTCAGAGAAATCACTCCAGAATAAACGAGAATTTGAGAATTGAAACTCCCAAGGACCGATCTCATGGATAATATCGTAGCCACACATATAAAGGGACAAGTGTCATCATTTCTTCCATTTTGGAAGATTGTCATACGGAGAAAAGTAAATATTTGAGAGTTGAAAACTCTGAAACCTGAATTGCGAAACAAATCATGTCCATTGATTTGAAAGGGTCAGATCTTATCTGCAAGATTGAAAGGGATATATCTGAGCCATTAGTTCATAATTATCATCAATATCATGATATCAATGGTCATGTCACATTGTGGGGACATAAGGTGTTCGAACTTTAAAAAGTTGAGGGCAGGCCGCAATTGAGACCACGGTATTGACAAAAGGACATGTGGTGGCTTGTGATGAATTGCAGGGAGAAAATAATTTTGGTTCCAAACCACTCTTGGTCACACCTACAATCATGTAATTGGCATTCGGTTGTAACCCACGATCATATGCAATGGTCGCTAAGATAAAAGGGGCTAGCGCTAACACTGAGACTTCGTTGAAGCACGAAGGAGAAGGTCGCGGGTATCATAAGATCTGAACCAGAGGCTGAAAGGTCCTATGTTTGATTAAGAGGTGAGACTATCAAGGTCTCAAAGTCTCATTTGACTTAGAGAACCAAACAATCTTGACCAGAGGGTCGGGCTGAGTCCCGAACTTTCCAAATTAGAAATCCTGGATGGAGAATCTGTCCATTAAGAAAAGAAAAAAAAATTACGCCCCACCGTGGGTGTGTTACATGGTTCCTTTTATTTAAAGGTAGATAGGTAAGCTTAAACATGACAAGTCATGAAGGAACTTCAACCAATAAGGCCCCCCTGTTCAATGGAACAAATTTTGGCTTCTGGAAAGTTAAGATGAGAACCTACATAATGGATTTAGGTGCAGATGTTTGGGATGTGGTAGAGACTGGCTATGTAAGGCCAGTTGTAATAGCTAATGAGGATGACAAGATAGAATTTAGCTTCAATGATAAGGCTATGAATGGTATTTTGAGTGGAATTGCAGAAGTAGAATTTGTAAAATTTATGCACCTAGAATCTGCCAAAGCAATGTGGGACAAACTCATTAGCAGTTATGAAGGTAATGAGAAGGTAAAGGATGCCAAGATTCAAACCTATAGATTATAGTTTGAACAACTAAATATGAATGAGGATGAGACAGTTAATAATTTTTTCTTAAGATTTGAGCAACTTGTGAATGCCATGAAAGGTCTTGGTGAGAATATTGAAGACGTATTATTAGTTCAGAAGATCTTAAGATCTTTGTCTGATAGATTCAATCCAAAAGTTTCTGCAATAGAAGAACTAAATGATCTTAAKACTTTGTCTATTGATCAAATCCTAGGAACTCTAACTGCTTATGAAATGAGGATTAGTAAAGATAAATCTACCACTATAGAAGCATCATTTAAAGAAGATAAGAATGAGGATTTTGAGCCTGATGAAATTGAAGAAAAATTTGTGAGAAGACTAAAGAAAGGATCGGGAAAGTACCAAGGCAAGTTTACCTTCAAATTTTTTAACTGTGGAAAGATAGTTCACTTTGTATCTAAGTGTCCACACAAGAAGAAGGAACATAACTCTGAAGTTGAAGATAAGTACACATCCAAAAGATTTGATAAAAAGAAAATTTTATGTGTAAACAATGATGACTCTTCAGAAGACACAGATAGTGACTCTTCCGGTGAAGATAAGGTAAATTAATTCATGCTTATGGATAAAGAGGATTATGATAATAAAATCACAGGAAGTGATGTTAATGATAAAGAAGTTGTGGTTGACTTGGAAGGAGATTTGATCAGTGATTTAGAAGAGATTGGCAGACTCAGACTTAAGAAGATAAAACAAAAATAGTTGTTGATGCAGTTCGAGAAAGGCAGTAAAGAAACTGATGAAGACGTTGCCCTACTAAAAGTGTAATTAGAAGAGGCAAAGAAAATAGAGGACATTCTGAAGCAACAGTTATTAGAGAAGAAGGAAAGATGTGAAGCTCTGGAAGAAGAAGTAGTGAAAACTAGATAAGAGTTGGAGAAGTTTCAAGCCTTGTATCACCAGAATCTGTCAAGTATCAAAGCCTCGGAAGGATATCCACCATTTTGAATCAGCAAAGGAATCCAAAGTTGAAATATGGATTGGGTTATGAAGAGGGATCAAGTAGTGTTCAACCAAGCAACAAAGAATCCATCAAGTTTGTCAAATCTACAACCAATGACAACATCAAACCTGTAGAAACAAAGATAATCAGTCACCAAGGAGGAGTAAAGAAAAAGGTGCCAAAAATGAATCTATAGAACAAAGAAATAATACACCCTCTGCTCAAGGAAATCATCAGCATGGAAGAAATCGACTTGATCAAAGAAGACAACCATTTTCCAGGTACAAAGATTTTTTCTATGGATATTGTTTCTAATGTTCTAACTTTGGCCACAAAGTTGTAAATTGTTCCTTAAGATTTAGTCATGATAAATCAAGACATCCAAGGAATAAATATCTGCCACAACAAAGAATGAGACAGCCAAGCAACAAACAACCACAAATTTCAAATTGTCAAATTAAGTTTAGAGACATGCAACTGAGGAGGTCAAGAAATAATGAACAACCAATGAGTAGACAACATTACACCAATCACTTTGACCTATTGAAAAATGAGCTTGAATGTTATAACTGTCATAACTTTGGTCACAAGGCTTCACATTTCCATCTGAAGAATTACAAAGAAGATCCAAGGATTAAAACCTTAGGTGGAAATTCCAGCACATGGAAAAAGAAAGATAGTGAAAACTGTGGTCTAGTACTTTCAACTCAAAAACAAAAAGACCCCTGGTAATTAGACAGTGGATGTTCCAAGCACATGACTGGAGACAAGGACAAGTCTCTTTGTATAAGTAAAAGAATAAGGACAGATAATAATGTTGATATTGAATCCTCCCCTGCAAGTAAAGAAGAAGTAGAAGAATAATCTTGCCATAAGCTGGAAGCAGAAGTTGTGAATCTTAGAAAGAAAGTTGAGAAGTCAAACACCCAAATCAAGTTCTTGAACAAATTCATGACTCTGGATGAGATCTTGGATAGTCAGATATCACCAAATGACAAATACGGTCTTGGAGACAACAAGGAAGAAATCAGTACTCCTAAGAAACCTAATGCAAGTCCTTCATTTGTAAAGGGTGAAGACAAGTCTGACACAGGTCCTTCATTTGTAAAAAGGGAAAGCAAGTATGACTCAAGTTCTTCATGTTCAAAGAATGAAAGCAATACTACAATATTTAGAAGATCAGATCAAGAAAGACACCCAGAAGATACTCATACACCTCAAAGTAAGTTTAGAAGAGAGACACCTTCATGGATGAATCAAAGGAGGTATGAGAGTGTTTGTAACGGTTATTATTTTTCCTTGTGATGAATATGGCCATAAAAGCCTTGGATTGTAGGAATCATAGAAGAAAAATGAGGATGTCGTAATAGATTATCAGAGAATAAAAGTTCAAGCAAGCAGGACACTCACAGATGTGGATAGCAAAGACTGTACAAGTGAACATGAGTGAAGTTAATTGTTGCAAAAAGAATTGCAGTCATGTGACAAGCATAGTATACAATTTCTCATACGAATTTAGAGAAATGTATAGTAAAGAAGAATTTTGGATAAAGACGAATACACCTGGTTAGAGAACGATGAAAATCAATGGGCAGATCCAAGAGTTGTTTGAAAAATATGAGCTACAATTGCGCAGTGTTCGAGTAGGACAACGACATCTGCAGCAACAACATTCTGATGTACAAAATGATATACATGACATCCTGTAGAGATAACAAGAGGAGAAACCTTGTCAAAAAGAGATAACCTTTTAACAAAGGGGGATTATAGTCAGAAGCATAGAGAGATGAGTGACAGGGGGAGTCATTTAGCTATGACAAGAAAAGGTTGATGAAGGAGTCCCAGTAAGAGAGGTGAGCAATATTGAGTCTGCTATAGAGGACACAACTGAAGCTGAAGATGAACAGGTCCAAGAATCAGAAGGAGAAGACTCTGAGTTAGATACAAATGATCTGTAGGACTCAAATAAGAGAGTCCATCATGTCAGGGGGAGTTTGTGTTGGTTGAAAATCTGATACCTCAGAAAAGTACTGCAATAACTCAGGGGGAGCATTTTTTCTTTGACATTGATGTCAAAGGGGGAGAAAAGGTGTGTTCTGGATGCTACAGTTGGAGATCTAAGTAGAATAATGCAGTCTTTCAGGGTTTCCATCAATGAAAAAGGGGGATATTTTTGGCATGTTTATAGGCAGAGTGTGCTTGTCATTGATGGCAAGAACAATCGTGACAATGGCATGATTACAGGCAGAATGTGCAATGGAGAAAAATAGGAAAGCAACAATGATAATATCCGGAATGACGAGACCATGAGAAATTGTTGTCTACAAGCTTAGGAGGACTAGCACAAGGCACAGAGTTGGAGTTTCCAAAATCCATGAGTTTGTAGAAGGAATCAAAGCTCGGGAGGAATAGCGTAGAGTTGCATGCAGAGCGCAAGTGTGCGCTAGGGCCAAGTGTGCAGAAGGATCAAAGGTTGAGGCCTTTGACACTTAGAAATTATTCCAAGTCGGGAGGAAGCGTAAGCTTAGGAGAAATAATGAGAGTGGCCATTAGTTCACCAATCTTGAATAACTGATGATCGTTAGATCAACGTCCAATGACCAGAGGAAGCGCAGAGGAGGAGTACAGATCTGATCTGTTGGATCTGAGTGTCGAGGATCAATAGTCGTTGGATCCAAAAATAAATGCAAGAAGGTTAAGCCTTTGATGATAGTAGGAGAGAGGACTTGTCAAAGTCCCAAAGTCATGAAGTAAGCAGGGACCATCCATCATCAAGACTGACAGGTGGCACATGATCCTCAACTCCGGAGCAAATCACTTCGAGGATTTTTCAGTTTGAGACTTGAAAAACCCGAATTCCAGAGAGCCAGAGAGCTGGAGTAAATGACAACCATCCGATCAATTTGAAGTGGAAGGACAGGATAAGCTATAAAAGGAGCATCGCATAAATATCGAGTCATCGATCTTAGAACATGATCGATGGACAACGTTTAGTTCGGGTCTAAAAGTTGCGAGGAGGTTATTGTTCGGGGATTCTCACTTTGGAAGAATTGGCGACTTGAAAAATCGAAATACCCGAAGTCCGGAAGTCTGAAGTCCTGAAGCGAATGAGGATCCACGTCAGAAATACTATGTCAGCAAGGACACGTGGTGCAATTAGACAATGACAAGTGTCAAGTTTATTTGGCACTTCAGGTACGTGAAAATCAAAAATCTGAGTGACACGTGGCAGCTACTAGGTTCATGACACGTCATCAAGTGACGTAAGTGACATCACTCTAGGAGTTTTACTTCGGGATTTTTACCACCAACAGATTCCCTAAGTCCCAAAGTCCCGAATGTCGAAGTCCCGAAGTGGATACGAGTGGTCCGATCTGAAGATCACTTCGGATGTATTCTCAACCATTGATCTAGTACAGTGGAAGGATAGTGTAAGTGGAAGTGTTAACCGACAGCAAGCAGTTTCCACCGCCTATGAATTATTTAGTTGGTGAACACTTTGGAGGATAATGAAACAACAATCAGCTTAAAGTCTCGAAGTATCAAAGTCACTTATGAGCGTTGATCATGCAGGAGGGTACGTGTCAACGAATCATGAACTTCGGGCAAAACTACTCCTGGAAAAATGCGAAGGAGAAAAGTTTGAGATTGTCGAACCCTGAATACCTAAAGGGATTGTGACCATTGATTCAAGAATACCACACGTCATTAGATCATGGACTCCGTGTGAAATTATTTGAGAGAAAATGAGAGTTTGATAATTGAAAGTCCTGAAGGTCGGACTCACGGAGGAAATCTTTATCGTAGATTCTGGGAGACAGGTGTCAATAGATCTTCCACTCCGGAAGATTGACTTATGGAGGAGAGAAGAGGTTGATATTTGAAATCTCTGAAGTCTAGAGACCCGAAGGATATCTCGATCGTTGATCGAGAAAGGGGATGGAGAATCGTTGATCTGGAAGAAAGGTCAAATTCTCGAAGTGAACGAGGACCATTGATGTGATGAAGGATATGTGTTAGTGGATTGTCAACTCCGGAAGTTTGGCGTATGGGAAAAGTGAGGTTTGAGATTTGAAACTCCCTGAGTGTGGATCACGAAGTAAATATTAGTCGTTGATTTAGGGAGGTTAGATCTGATCCGCATATTGTGAAAGGACAGATCTGAACCGTCCGTTCAGGAGCACCATCAATATCGTGAGATCGACAATCCCATCGTATTGCAGGGTCAAAACATGCTCGGGTCTTAATTTTTCGTGAGCAGGCCATAATTGAAACCATGGTTTTGATGAAAGGGTATGTGGCATCTCGAGGTAAATTGTGGGGTGAAAAGCATTTTGATTCGAACCACCCATGGATGCACCCACAATTGTGTGGTCATGTGAAGTTCATAGCCCAAGGTCATATCGAGAAACAAGAGCTATCACTTGCTAGACCGAGATCACTAAGTGCTCGGAAGTTAGGCATGTGGTCACCGTCGGTGGTCACATGAAAGGAAGGGGCTTTGCAAGGAAATATAGCACCCACTGTGAAGTTTTTCTCAGGAAGGGAAAGGGTGCCAAAGGGATGAGAGTGCGGAGGTTTTCTTAGTAACTTCCAGAACGGAGTGATGGTATCTGCCAAATAACTCGAGGAGTTGCAGGGTGATCGCCAGAGGAGCTTAAGAGTCTCGAGGTAATTGCCAATGGAATGCATACTCATCATAGAGATGATTGACAGATGGAAAATCCCCGAAGACTGCAACTGCCAGAGAAGCCAAAGAATCGCAGGATAACGGACACTGATGAAGAACAGTCTCAGTATGATCGCTAGAGAGAACGAAGAGTTAGGTGCATGACCTGGCATGAACTTGGCATGATAAATATACGCAGAACAATGAAGATATCGTTTCTTCTGTTGGGATTTATTGATGTGGGTAGAAGCATGTTGTGTACAGCAGTTGAAATGCACAGAAGAGGCATAGCGCATAGAATGGAAATGATACACAGAGCATAAAGCACAAAAGAATGACATAGAATAGTGATGCACATCTGTGAGAGGAAGAGAAAGTTGAGGTGTGCATGCAAAGACAGAGGAGAAGATCAAAAATCTCAAGAAGATGCGAGCAGGAGGACAATGATGCAGGCATAGTAGAGTAGTGTATTAGAACAATGATGAGACTAGTAAGCCATTGATATACATTGTATCATTGTAATAAATTTTAGTAAGAAAAGATTTATAAATCAGGGTGGTAGGAAGGTGTTAGGGAGGACTGTTGTCCTCAAAAGTTCAAGTGGGTGCTTGAACACAGGGAGTTGTATCATCCATCTGGTTGCAGCTAGAAAAACTAGAGTGGTAGGGTGGTGAAAGGGAGAACTATTGTTCTATGTTATACATGTCGGTGCATGTGTGGCTGGAAATTGGTGCTTCCATCTAGTTGGTGCTGGAACACTCAGGGAGTTAATTCTTCCTTCTAGTGGGTGCTAGAGAAACCAGAGAATTGGTGCTCTCAGCAAGTTGCTACTTGTAAAATAGAGGTTGTAGCCTCAAGAGGATTTGGAGCTCATAAGAATGATAATGTACAGAAAATGAAGATTACTTATCATATCAAGAACAAGAGGTTTTTCCCTTTATGGGTTTCCTCAAGAAATATATGTCTCTGTATATTTCATGTGTGTGATTGATGTTGAATATTGTAGTGCTTACTTCCCTGCATTATTGTGATCGTCATTGAGTGTTCTGTAAAGATTTTAAAATGGGCATAATTGTTTAAGCATAGTAACAACTGATTCACCCCCATCCCTCTCAGTTTTCCAACATCCTTCTCTACCTAGAGGATGATTGTTTCACCACACCGTTATAACAATTTCCTTGCACATAAAACTTAAAATAATGCAACTGCAAAATAGTTTGAAACTAAAGGTAGTAGTGTCCTTGGTGTTGAGAGGTGTTGAGATGAGGAAAAGGATCATCACTCTCAATGGTAAAGATGAAGGAATAGGATCAATGTTGTCCACAAAATCAAGTATGAAACC
This sequence comes from Picea sitchensis, assembly GCA_010110895.2. Taxonomy (NCBI): domain Eukaryota; kingdom Viridiplantae; phylum Streptophyta; class Pinopsida; order Pinales; family Pinaceae; genus Picea; species Picea sitchensis. The sequence goes on from SNQJ01S0078495.1 coordinate 65,772, forward strand.
TATGATTTAAAAATATATATATTAGTCAATCTCCAGGTACTTCTTTGATAGAATTCATCTATTATATGCATCCTTAAATATTGTTGATAAAATTATCTCATGAAATATTTTTAATATGTACAAGGCCTTTCCTTATATAATTAATAACATGAATTTTAAGGGTGGAATTCTCACCTTTCCAAATCCTCCATGGGTTTTTGGCTAGAACATACAAAATGAACTAGAAAAAAGCTAGCACAACTCTATGAGAATCTATGGTAACCAGTGGTATGTTTTGTTTTTGCTTTTTTACCGAATGAGCCATGGAAGTGCCCAAGAACTCAATTTCAAGCCTCGGGTATCACAAACAAAGGACCTAGACATATTATTGTTAAACATTATGGTATAGGACACATAACAATGAAGCTTTCACATCTTACAAGTGAAGTAATATATCATTCTACTAACCGGTAGTCAATGGAATATCTATTTAAAAAAATCATGTCTTAACTGCAACTTCAAATGACAAGTAGCATCACAAGCGCAACCTCAAATGACATGAACAACTATAAGAAACAAAAACAAAAACAATAACAACATGTTATGAACCAACAATGCCTTGAGAATGATAAAAGTTAGTGAATAACAACCCACTTCGAGAGGGAAACCTCTTTTTAAAATATATTCAATGTACAAGATGAGATGGGATTATCCTAAGACTAGGTCTTCTTGGTATATATATAGGAGGCAAAGGGTACAATTATAATGAAAGGGTACAATGAAGGGTTCTAGCCTACATACAAATATAACACTAGAGAAATGTAATAATTCAATATCTAGGGCTTAATAAGGGGTTTTATACTTAATATGGGGCTTTGTCTAGGGCTTAACAACACTTGTTTTTACCTACCATCACATTTACAAACTATTTACAGGCTATCGTATTTTCTAAAAACCAAATGTTTGTCAGAAAACAATATATTTTCCTTTTGCTAATCTCTTTAGTTTGGTTTGTTTTGGTTGAACCTTTAAAATTTGTTTGGTTCTTTTGCATTCACTCCTATGAATTTTGTAAAAATGTTTTAATAGAGCTTGATAACTAGTGAACATTATGTGATGCCTACATGGAATCTGCAAAATACACTAAGAAATTGATCAGAGTTGTTGTTTGGATTGCATACAGTGTTTCTAATTTCATTTATTTTAATTTCACAGAATAATCTAGAAATGAAAAACCCCCAATGTTGGCATTGCACAATCACAACTACAAAAATTCATATATTCATTAATTACCAATTAGCGAAGAACTACATGATGGAAATGGGGTTAAAATTTGAGTCTCTATAGTACTCCAATTTAATTAACAGTGCACATTCTTGGCATTGTCACTGAATGGTGCATTTAGATAACAAAGAAGATTTTGTTATTTTCTTTTTTTAATAATTTCAAAAATATAAAAGTTTTTAGATATCATTTCAGTTTCTTAGTTCATTGAGTAATTATTTCATTTAATTCATAAAAAGTACCTAGTGAACAACTTTGCACGGACTTTTACGAACACGATTTGGAAACTAAAATCACAATGCTTACTTGATGGGGCCATGGAGCCACATCTAATGATTACTTGATGGTCTCATCACTAAGTAAATGCCACATTAGAGCCCATATAAGGGTACATGAAGCTAGGATGCAACAGTCAATATTTGTCCATATACGACTAATGACTCAATTATGTATAATATAACATGGTCATTAAATTAATGACATATTCTTAGCTATTTTTTCGTTAAAATATTGATAATGGTGACCGCAACTGTAAGTGGCCTCTTATTTTTATATATTGGTTAGTGACTATAAATCCAACTTTCAAATACTCGGATGATAGGAAGAATGTTGTTAACCAATCTCTCTTTGTTGTCTTGGCTTATAAACATTTATTTCAATTGAGCTTAGGATTCATGGGGCAGTTGTTATATATGTGTTCAATATAGTGGTGCAAATACACAAATGCCTTATATTATCTGCATTGTTATAAGTTGTTAAATTTCAATAAAATGTTACTTTGATTGAAATTATTTTAGTTTAATTGTCAAAATATAATATTTATTTCAACACCATCATATTAAAGTGGGCTTTCAAATCATTAATCCTTTTAACAACAATAGTTTTATGATAACCATTTAAACTTATAGAATTTGGTTTGAGAGATATTGGGGTTGCCCTATCCTAGTTTTTTATGGAAATATTCACACTATTTTATATCTATTGATTGTCATTTGAGATGTATGAGTAGAGTTCTTGAATATTGTTTCCAACCATATGATTTCCACATGCTTTGATATCATTGGGCCATTGTATTTGCATACATTTGTTATCATATGTTATTTGTACAAAATGTTATTTATATCCTAGTTTTTATCAGAAAATAATGCACACCTATACCTATATCTATTGATTGTCATTTAGAGATGTATGAGTAGAGTTTACTGAATATTGTTTCCAACCATATGATTTCCACATGCTTTGATATCATTGGGCCATTGTATTTGCATACATTTGTTATCATATGTTGATGTATGAGTAGAGTTTACTGAATATTGTTTCCAACCATATGATTTCCACATGCTTTGATATCATTGGGCCATTGTATTTGCATACATTTGTTATCATATGTTATTTGTACAAAATGTTATTTATATCCTAGTTTTTATCAGAAAATAATGCACACCTATACCTATATCTATTGATTGTCATTTAGAGATGTATGAGTAGAGTTTACTGAATATTGTTTCCAACCATATGATTTCCACATGCTTTGATATCATTGGGCCATTGTATTTGCATACATTTGTTATCATATGTTATTTGTACAAAATGTTATTTGTACAAAATGTTATTTATAGCCATTATGAGTAACCAAAAGTAATGTTGATGCTCTAATTTCACTACAACATAGTCATAGTATTTTTTGTGTTCACTTTAAAAAATTGTATAAGTAAGGTTGTAACATCCTATTTCATAATCTATTTTCACCAACAATATGAGAATTAGAGAGTTGTTACACAATGAGCAAGCTTAAATTGAATGTTATTGTGTGAGAAGTATTTTCAATGTTTAGAGATGGCTTACCAGCCTTAAGGTTTATATGTGATGTTGGTCTTATTGAGTACTATGTGATTTACATTCTGGTTTAATCCATACACCTACCTAGAAATAGTTTTTAAATTATATTCTTATAATTAAAGATATGATATCGGTTTGGGTGAAGTTCCAATATTATTTCTAATAGCTCTCCATCGGCTAGCTACATTCTAATAGATAAGAGAAATGTTTTTATTCACATGGTCAAATCCATATGTTCTTCTAAAAATATGTGCAAAATTTTATTCTACTTACACATGATTGTATCTATAACAACCCTAAGTATTAATCAATTGTCATGGTTTAATTAATTGTTTGATGTATATTAGTTTAAATAATTAATTAATTAATTGTCCTGGTTAAATATTGGTTGAATGTGAATTGGTTTAATTAACTAATTAATGAATTTAATGATTAAATATCTATTTAATAAAATCTAGTTTAATAAATTATTAATTATTATTTTCTATCGAATGATGGAACCATTAAAGAGAAGGGGATAAGGTGGGTGAGTCTTAATGAAAGGGAGAAGGCGATGAATGGGAGAGGGGGAAAGGAGGATATGAAGGGGAAAAACACTCGAGAGAAGGGGACTTTTGGAGGGAACATTATTTTTCATATTGGGAGACTATATTGGAGCATATTGTTTTTGGGAGATTGGAAGACTATATTACTGGTTTTTGATTGGAGAAGCTTGTTGTAGAACTGTTACAAGGGGGCACCTGTTGCTGGGAACTTTGGGCTCGCGGGCCAGGAATCCTGGAGCTAGGGAGTCGGAGAGGCTTTGTTCCTAGCTGGTTGGGAAGTTAGACGTTTTGGGAAGAGCGTCAGGCAGAGTTGGAGAACAACAGTAGCATCAGTTAGAGGTATGTATTTTCATTATTCTGTTGTGTTATGTAATTTATTATCATCTGCTCATAAATTTTAATTATGTTGAATGGTTATGAATGGTTATATGTTGAATAAGGAATTGTAAATATGTTAGGATAGCACTTCTCTAATTAAATTTATGTTTTATAAGGCTCTGTTGGAAGAGACATTACACATGGTATCAGAGCCCTGGTTTAAAATATGGAGCCAAGGACCTACCTACCCACCCAGAAATTTAAACAACTTCTAATTAGTTATATTGAAACCCTGAAAAAATTGTTTAGGGTAAATATATCTTGAAATCAACCCTGAAAACTTGCAACCTAAAAACCTTGGGAAAAGGGGGCCCTGAAACCCTTTAATCAGATATAAATTTGGGCCCGAGGGCCAAGCTCAGACTCAAAACTCCACCTCCACCTCCACCTAACCTGCAAGCCAAACCCACTAATATCTATTATATAGAGATCTATATATAAACATTATGCTCATTGAAAGTAAAAATGGTATAATGTTATACATATTGAAAGTGACAAACAATAATATGTATGTATGTATTATGCTCTGCCCTTGAAATTCTAGACAGAGCCTATAAATATTAGTATAAATATAAATATAAATATTAGTATATAAATAAACATATATAAAAAAAGGGCATTTATTTAAAACAAACAAAATATACATATATAATGTAATGTAAAAACACACACACACACACATATATATATATATATTAATTAAAAAAAAAAGGAGAAAAGTTGGGTTTCATTCTGAAATCCCACCATCACCAAGTCCAAGACTCGACCATTGTGCTCTACACAGCTCAAACCACACAACTGAGTTTTAAAAAAAAAAGAGGGCGTGAAGGCCTAGCTCCCGCTCCATATGACCTGCATCAACAACAAGACAGGATCAAACACACAATATCAAATCAAAGTTTAAAACTCTCAAGAACTCACATCAAGTATTCAAGATAGCACCCATACACAAGGCGTCGAGAGAGACAATGTGAGAACACAATACCAAATCTAATCCCAACTCCAAGATTGAGCGTGAAGTTGTAGAGATTGGTTGCCCTATGCGTCACTACCAAGTCAAAAGCATCAAACAACGCAAAACATCACAATCCAATGCTCAAGACCGAGACCAAGCTCTAAGCCACGAAGGAGGGAGCCCACAAGGGGCATTTCATTTCCAATTCTAATGCTTTAGGCCAAATCTTCAAGTACGGTTGAACAAAGTAACAACACAAGTGAGCGCCAACATAACACAAATAGCACCAAAGCCCAAGACTACACACCAAGCCAAAAAAGAGAGAAATAAAAGCACACAACACATTTAAAATAATAGCGCCAAGCCCGCAAGCCCTTGCACAGGTTTTGAGTCACCATACACAGTGACAAAGCACCATGGAGAGAGAGCCCAAGGGTGTTGCTACCTATACCGATACCAAGCACCAAAGGAGGATCCCGTGAGGGCATATTTGCAGCCCACAGGCCTTTGCCAATCCACAAGGGAGGAGCCTGCAAGAAAACAAATAGAAGTTGCCTCTGATGGGGATATTCATTTCAGACACACCACCAAACAGATAAGCCACCAAAGCAAACAAACAAATAGATAAGCCACCAAAGAAACAAACAAGCAAACAGATAAGCCACCAAAGCCACGCTCAAGTGCCAAGCCCTCTCCATTCCACATATCTCATCCAAATCCAGAGCCATCAATTCAAGCGCACCTGCCATACACAAAAAAAAAAAAAACGCAGGTTAGCCACACATTAACACAATACAAAGAGCTCAACGCCAAACCCACCATACCTTTATTTGTTGGAAGGACGCACTGCCACGACCGACATCCAAGTGTCCATGCCCATGCGGCTTCCATTCCATGGACCATCCTCTGTGAGCTTTGAACATCTCTGCATCTTCAACAAAATACCACCAAAACTGCTAAAAACCCCACGAATTCGTAAACAATTTTGGGCCAAGAAAGTTCAATGTGACCGCAAAAAGCCTGAGGAAAGTTTACAAAAAAGGTCAAGGGTTTGTATGGAGACAACAGAGGGTAACAAGGCTGAATATTTTGTAGGACAGGCAGGAAGTGGCAGTAGGGTTCATGAGAAAGAATCTTGTTGAGGCGACGGCCATGGCAGCTTCAAGTAAACAATTATGCGTGCAAGAGATGGTGTAGAAAATTTGTTGGAATCGCTAGGGTTAGGGTTAGTAACATAAATCAAGAGGAAGAGGCACGTGGGCCTCATGCGAGGACCCACTGCCCGGCTTAAATTTTGTTTATTTATTTATTTTTTATTTTGTTTATTATTATTCTATCTATTTTTTTTTTGTTTTTAAATTATATTTTATATTATCTTTTTAAATTTATATTTATATATATATATATATATATATATATATATATTATCGTTTAAAATTTAGGTTTAAACGTATTTAAGCTATGTTTGATTTATAAATTTATGTTTTAATTATAGTGAGTAATGTTTTAATTTATAAAATTTATGTTTTAATTTACAAATTTATGTTTAAAATTTAGGTTTAAACATATTTAAACTATGTTTTAATTATAAATTAATGTGATTAATTAAAAGTGGTTAGTTAATTGAAATGATTAATTAAATTAGTGATTAATTAGCTAATGACTAATTAATTAGACTGATTAATTAAAGTAAGTAATTAAGTACATATTTAATGATTAATTGTGTTCAAAATCACATTAAATAGTCTTAAACGAAAAGTTTAAGGACTTAAACTATGACACGGGAGAGGGGGACTTCATGTGCACTAGGAAGGTAAGTTAGAGGAATAGGTGAGTGGGGCACAGTGCTAGTGTAAATACCAGGCGAGAGGGTCAATAGTTTTCTTAGGTGAAGACATCAAGCTTAGACGCTTTAACCCTAACCTAGCCACTTCCCCTAAAGAGAGTAACATTTGTTTACAAATAAGTAAAAAAAAAACTTACGCCTAACCCTATTTTCTAGTTTAAGTTGCACAAATGTGAATTGTCCTAGACTCACCCTGAAAAACTTTTGGTCGATTCAGATTCAATTATACAGGATGGTTAGGACTCGAGGAAATCGAGGCTGAGGGACATCGTCACAGGGACCGCCAACGCCGCCACCACCATCGCCTGAATTAGCCCTCATTATGCGCTCTTTGGAGGCCATAAATGAGACTTCAAAGGAGCTTCAACCAGCAGGGATCAAATTGGAGCCCACACCATCTGGAATGGTAAATCATGAAGCATCGAGGGATTCAGGAGGAGGGCCTCCACCTGAAGACATCACTAGAGAACTGCAGAAGATCAAACTTTCAGAGTTTGTCGGGGGTCGTGCCAGTGAACGTGCAGAGGCATGATTGGAAGGCATGACAAGGTGTTTCACCTTAAGAGACTATGCTTCCACATCAAAGGAAAAAATAGCAATATTTCAGTTAAGGGACAGTACCCTGAACTGGTGGGGCAACCTGGAGAGGAAATTGCACCTTACCTCGGACACCGTCTCTTGGGAACTTTTTGAGGAGAGGTTCTAATGGAAATATCTACCAGATTACTATGAGGAACAACAGGTGGGAGCATTTCATGCTCTAGTACAGGGAAACAAGACTGTAGAAGAATACGAGATCGGGTTTATGGAATTGGTCAAATATGTTTCATACATGGATAATAACCAACAATAGGAAGAATGTTTTGTCTATGGGTTAAACCCTAATATAAGGGCCATGGTGTGGATGTGGAAACCATCTTCAGTAGTGGAAGTAGTAGAAAATGCATGTTATGCTGAGGAACACATGAACTTAAATGGAGGTATGAGGTCGACCTTTCCGCGTCGTCCTGGATTCGTGGGGAAGGCCTCTAGGACATTCTCCAGGGGAGGGAGATCCAGGCCACCTCCATATGGTAATAGAGTCACACCAAGGAAAGTCGCCACAGTTATTTCAATGGCGTCAAGTGCAACATCTCGTTCATAACCAACAACGTGGCAGGTCCATGACCATCTCAGGGAGCAGCTAGTAGGGGCAGGGGTTCCAAGGGAAGGAGCTCATTTTAGAGACCATCACAGAGAAGTGCATAGGTTCCATCTCGTGTTACGTGTTGGGGGTGTGGAGTAACGCATTACCAGCGTGACTGCCCAGAGTTACAATCAGGATTTGTGCATAGAGAAGGAAAGGCCCCGATGGGAAGAGCAAGTGGGAGCCACCAGATTTACGCAACAATTAATAATTGCCAGGAAGAACATCAATCCACGATGGTGGAATCATCAGGTACGCTAAATCATATCAATGTTAAAATTTTATTTGATTCTGGTGCTACAGATAGTTTCATTTCACCATCTGCACTAGAAAAGAGTGGTTTGGCAGCCTACGAGCACAATGAATTTAAACAAGTCAAGATGGCTTCGGGGGAAAAACAAGCAGTAGGACCTAGCATTAATAATTGTCTAGTAGACCTGGGAGTTTGTACTACCAAGTTGAAGGTATACATCACTGCTCTCAAGACGTATGACCTAATCATTGGAATGGATTGGTTAGAAGCACATCGAGCTATGGTAGATTTTTTCGCAAAAAGGGTGCTTTGTGTTGACAATGAAGGAAGGCCAGTAGAGATCCATGATGTATGGAGACGGGTGTCTCTACGCTTTATCTCAACTATGAAGTTTAAGCGGTGCATGAGGTAAGGGTGTTGAATGTATGTAGTGGAAGCAGTGAATGAAAGGAAAGGACCCTCCTTGGATCAGTACCCAGTATTGCCAAAGTTTAAAGATGTTTTTCCGAGTGAGTTGCCAGGGTTACCTCTTGAGAGGGAGCTTGATTTTACTATTTAGCTAAAACCTGGTACAGAACCAATTTCCAAGACTCCGTATAGGATGACAGCGCCAGAACTTTGTGAGTTGCAGATGCAGTTGAAAGAGCTACTCGACTTAGGSCTAATAAGGCCTAGTGTCTCACCTTGGGGTKSACCAGTAATTTTTGCGAAGAATAAGGATGGTTCCTTACGACTGTGTATAGATTACAAGGACTTGAACTGAGCTACAGTGAAAAATAGGTACCCAATTCCATGAATAGATGACCTCTTTGATCAGATGAAAGGAGCAGCGGTATTCTCAAAACTTGATTTGCGATCAGGGTATCACCAGTTAAGGATTAAGGAAGGCGATATTCCTAAAACTTCCTTTCAAACTCGGTTTGGGCATTACGAGTTCGTTTTAGTACCTTTTGGATTGACCAATGTGCCAGCAGTATTCATGATCCTCATGAATGGTGTATTATGGAAGTACTTAGACCACTTTGTACAAGTCTTTCTAGATGATATCCTTATATATTACAAGAATGAAAGACAACATGAGGAACACTTGCGAGTGGTGTTGTCTTGCCTTAGAGAAAACAAATTGTATGGGAAGGTGTCGAAGTGTTCCTTCTGCCAGAAAGAAATTCACTATTTAGGTCATATCATTTCCGGTGAAGGAATCTCTGTGGACCCAGAAAAGGTAAAGGCCATTATGGAGTGGCCAGTGCCAAAAAGTGCTCATGAGGTAAGAAGCTTCATGGAGCTATCAGGTTATTATTCGAGATTTTTGGAAGGGTTCTCTAAAGTAGCGAAACCCATCACCACTTTGCAGCGCAAGGGGGTCAGGTATGAATGGACAGAAGAATGTGATAGTGCATTCATCGAGCTTAAAAGGTTACTAACTAGTGCACCAATTCTATGAGTGTCAGATATGGAAAAGGACTTCACAATCTGCACGGATTCCTCGAAGCAAGGGTTGGGGGTCGTGCTAATGTAGGATGGAGGAGTGATATCTTATGCATCAAGGAAGTTGAAGAAACACGAAAAAATTTATGCTACTCATTATTTAGAGTTGGCAGCAATAATGCTAGCTCTGAAACTTTGGAGACACTATCTAGTAGGACGAAACTTTGAGCTCAAAACAGACCATCAAAGTTTAAAACATCTCTTCACTCAAAGAGATCTTAATGCCATGAAAAGGTGATGGAGTGAGTTTATGAGTGAGTATGATTTTGGTATTTCATATATCAAGGGAAAAGAGAATTTT
>SNQJ01S0078496.1:0-13863 GCA_010110895.2 Picea sitchensis
ATCCCATAAATTTGACTACATTGATGTTTTTATTGATATTGATCGATGTAACAATAATAATAATGATGATATGAAGATACTAAGACTAATGACATCGATAATTCAAATATTTTGATTAGCGATGATGTAGTGTGTGATGACTCAGTACTTGGAAATAACTTCATGATACTCTGAGTAATGATGTCAATGGTATGATTCCACTTGAAAATAACAATAACCATGAATCCTGCATCTCAAATACTTATTTGACATGGATTTGATTTAATGGTGTTAGTAGTATAATGGATTGGTGCTCACATTTCCAATGCTTGTATTAGTGACAAGTTGATGATCCTAACGGTGTCGGTCATATTGATTTGGTAGTATTAATGACCCCTCAATGGTATTCATTGATGGCAATCCAATTTTATGAGATTGATTGAGTGTGAGTAATGATATTGATTATTGGATGACATTACAGATCTCAATGAAAATGACCATTTCAATGATATTGAGAAATAGTATTAATACTCCTAATGACTGGATTTTGTTGCTTTAATACTAACAATGCTTTTGATGATTTTGGTGCGTTCAATGATATTGATGCTCTCGATAATTTGGTCGATAATGATGATGTCATGATTAATTGTCATCGACATTTGATGATGATTTGTTGATGTAAACAATATAAATGACCTCGACGACATTGGTAGTTTGATGGTGTTGATGGTAGTGATTGTTGGTTGCTAATATCAATGATGTGTGATCGATTCGATGCTTGAAGATGATGCAGTAGATTCATTATGATACGATGGAATTAAATTCATTGATTTGTTGATGATGGTAATAATATAAATGATGTTGACTTGATGTTCTTTATAATGTTATTTCAATGGTATTAATGTGGTTAATTTGGCATTGATTTATATTTTCTTTATAATGTTATTTCAATGGTATTAATGTGGTTAATTTGGCATTGATTTATATTGAGGACGATTTGGTAATCATTCTATTGATATCAATGACCTTGATGATATTGATGACTCAATGATGAAGTGATGTAATAATGTTTACCTACTGATGATATGAATGATGTTGATTTGATATTGCTTAATAACGTTAAGAACATCAATAATGTTGATGTTTGAATAATGAAGTATAATTTGATGAGGACATTGATTTTGTGACAACGAAAAATCTCTAATGATTTAATGACATTTGATTCAATGATGATCTTATAATTAATAACAGTGAGACTCTTTGAATTGATGATATCCACAATGTCAAGAGGATCAATAATGACTAGGTGATGAGGACAATGATCAGTTTGATAATGTGTTGTTTTGAGGAATTGAGAACGATTTGTTAAAATTTAAAAATGTTGAATTGCTGACAACCTCGAAAATTTGATGATGATGTTAATGACGTTAGTTGTTGAATTCCATGACATTGGTGGTACACTGATATTTCTAAGGTGGCTTAAGTATATTTAACTAATAATACATTATAATGGATGATGAGGCTATAATTGATGACATTGGTTAACGTCCATGCTAGATGAAAGTGGATTGATCTTGATGATTTAGTGGAAAGTTCAAATGTATAACAACATCAATCAATACCTTGTCTTGCATTTTTGTGATTATGGTGATCAATGTTGCATTGGAAATGGTTGCACCATTACCTAATTGACTCTTGATGTTTGGAGCCAGTATACAAGGTATTTCATTTGATTCTATTGGCTTTGAAGAAGATGACATGTGAGTAATAATTTGCAATAAATACGTTTTATCCTTGTTCACTTAATAATGATCTAGCTTCGGCGTTGAATCCCTGTTGTGAGAAGGAGAATTGTAACATTGCCTAGTGTATGGAAGTTATTGTGTGAGTTCTAGTTCTAATTATCTATTAGCTATTTGTCATGTGATGGACTTGTTATCCTTTTGTGATGTTGACTAACATTTAGAAATGATGTATGTGTGTTAATTAAGATGGCTTGGAGTGAGAAGACCCCTTGACATATAGGTATTACCAAGATTATATTATTTCTTATGCCTTAATATTCATTTTTGGTTATGAATGGTTACCGTATTACTAATTGTTAATAATGACCAGTTAAGACTTGACAAATGCCTATGAGTATAACCCCTTAGTGGATAATGGCTAGGTATTCCTTAATGATCAAATTTCATTGGTGAATTGTTGTTGATGAATTGCATGTACTTACTTAACGACATCATGAATCAACTTTGATGGCATGTCATGATTTTACCCTCATTAATTATTGCCAAGCACTTACATGGTATGAATCCCCTAGTGTAGGATTGATTCTCTTTGTCTCGGTTACCTTATGGATAGAAATTGTGTGCCTTATGATGATAGATATGATATGGGATTTTGGACTTGCTATCACCATATAATTTCCAGATGGTGTCCGAGTTTCAACATTTTAATGAAGGATTAAATCGCCACAGAGTTTTGATAATTTGGAGGACCCGGCTATACCTGGCAGCGTATGGACAAAATAGCGGAGATATGAAGAGTAAAACTCAACAGACCATTGATCCTGAAAGCGACCTAGATCAACAACTGAGATGCGTATCAGAGATGTAACTAGCGCAGAGATTAAGCAGTCGAGGGCAGGCCGGGGAAAATCATCGTGGTTTTTTGTGGGACACGTGGGGCCCTTAGAAGTACATCGGAGAAGAGGGTTGTCTGACCAAAACCACTTTTTTCAACCTCCGATGATAGAGTTTCTAGGCAAGATGCAGACTGTAGATCTTGAAATGACCCGGATCAATGACCAAGGTGCATTGCAGAGATTGAAGTAGCACGAGAATTAGCTGACAGAGGATGGACTGAGGAAAACTTCCCTAGTTTAAATCATGGACACGTGGCGTCCTCAGAGGCACATTGGGGAAAAGGGAGGTTCATCCAAAATCGTTTGTCTCCAAACCCCGATGGCAATAGATGCCTATAAAAGGAGAAACCCTGGACATTATTCTATGACAAATTGAAGCATTCAAACGTTTGAAAATTTGGCGCAAATATTCCATTCAAATTTCGAAGTTCAGAACTGAACCAGACCAATTTTCTTGCCGCTTATCAGGTATTCTTCACCATGGCTGCCAATCCTGTTGTTTTATTCGTGAGTGAATCAGATATTTCCTTCAGGGAGGAAGCCCTAATTGACAGAGATTTTGACGTTTTCGACACAGAGACAACGATCTTGCTCGTTTCTGTGTCTAAAGAGAATTTGTTGAACAATGTTGGATCCCACATAGCCTTTATTGAAGCGGATCAAGCCACCTTCACCCCTTATGTTGTAGAAACAATCTTCCCATTCCCTGAATTTGTAAGCTGGTATGCAGAGAAATATTCCCAAGGAGAAAGAGTCATTTTAAACAAAATAGGGTCAAAAGTTCTGTGTAAAGTAGTTGGTCCATCGCTTTGACATGCTCTCAATATACCAGATGCCTCCCCCACAGTGTCGAAACCCTTTGAGGAACAAAGAATGATAATGATTTATAGATAATGCTTGCCCGAGGTAAAAACCATGTTTCTGCAAACCATAGTCAAGCCTGAACATCATTCAGAGAGTCTATCCTTGCCTGTCAGTATAAGCATCATGATCGTCAAAGTCCAGTGGGCTTGTTCTTTGCTGAGTCAAATTCTAGGTCTAGACAATGACAAGTTTGTGGTAGAGGTTATGTTAGGGTTCATGTTGATTTTCTTCATGTCTGGGCAGTCTGTCCGTGTCAGTTTTGATGAATTTATTGCAGAAAATATACATCAACAACTGGTTAATACAAGCTCATTAAGACATTTCAGATACTACTCTCACCTATTGAAAATGTTTCTGTGATCTAACAACATCGAGCTTCCTGAGGCTGCATTTATTTCGACTGAGTGTAAGAAGATCACCATGCTCATCTTCATCAACAAGATCATGTCCAGGATTTACAATCTTATGTTTGGTTCAGATATGCCAAGAGTTCTAGAAGAAATGAAGAGCTCATTGCATCCAAATCCAGAGAACATGGTAGGAGACTGGGTGTTATTCACACAATCCATTGTGATTTGGGTATATGGATACCATGAAGGACCTCACCTATTACCAGTTTTCCTGAATCCTAGGTTTTTTTCTTTGGATTTTATAAGACAAAGGATTATACCGGAGACTGAACATTTCCTGAAAGCACACAAGGCATCTAATCTGAAATTTCCATTTGCAGTGGGCCCCTTTGTGGTGAATAATAAATCCTGTTTACCCCAGATTCAATCCAAGCTCAGCGAATTTGGTTTCACATGGTTGCAACGGAGAATATATGATCTTCATCATATCATATCGAAGAGGAGATTGGTGAGTAAACAAGGTCCCTATGGACACGAGCCAGATGAAGGATTCGATAAATTGGCCAATCTAGAAACCTGTGCAGAGATGGAGGTCACCATGCAACATGAACAAAAAAAATCAACAGAGTCTACGTCCCAGCAGAGCCCACCACAAAAACCTTCTCCCGGGTTGATTATCAAAGCTCCTAAGGGGAGCGTATACAATAAGAGAAGCAATTCAAAAGCCCTAGGGGCTAGTAGCCAACAAGACACCGTCAAGAAAATGAGAGCCACATCACCCTCTCCAGTTATTGACTTGGAAGAGGAAGAACATAAAGGAAAGACATGCATGGAGATGGCATAGATTATAGCCTAGCATGAAGAAATCAATCTAGAAAACAAGCCACAGAATGAAGGCAACATGAAGGTTTTCAACAGCAGGAAACACATATTCGGCTAGACTCCTGGGACAATTTATCAGTCTAAGGAGGATTTTCTAAATCAATATGTCGTGAAAGGGAGTATGGCCAATAGTGAAATAAGGAACCATTTGCCCAAAGTAGAAGGGATATCCTAGCATAAAGCTCACCTACTCTCAACCAAATATGTCAATAAAAAGACATTCAACATTGCAGTGGCTAATAATGATAAGGTATCTAAGTTCAAGGTACACTATGAAAACATTGGTGCCCCAGATAAAGTAAAATTCCACAGAAATGTCAGTGATATGTTGTATGTTGATTACGTAATCTTAGCTCTGAAGGTTGCAATATTGACAACACATGCATTGAAGCTAGATGGGCAACTGAAACAAGAAAAGGTGTCCAACAAAGCTTGGATGACGTAGGTAAAAAGGTTAGAGTCTGAAGGTCCACAGGGGCTGAAAGCTTCTCTAGACAAAAAGGACAAAATGATCCAAAGCTTGAAGAAAAGGTTGAAGATGTCACCTACAGACCATTCATAGACAGCGGAATTAACTGCTTTGGAGAAGGAAAAGGAAACCTTCAGACAAGAGGCACTGGACTACAAGGCTAAAGTACTGCAATTAGAGAAAGAGAAAGAAAATCGATCACAAATGCAGGCAACAACATCAAATATGGAAATTATTGTGCCTACTAATGTAGAGGCTGGATCAAGCACTGAGGGATTAGTTCAAGCTATGTCCTAGGTGAGATTGAAAACAGGTGAGATCAAGAGTCTCAAAGAAAAATTAGCAAAGTTGAAGCAGGAGATGAAGGCAAAGGATGAGAAATTGGCTCAACTCCACAGAGAGAACCAAGACCTGCAGGAAAGAGTGAACAAGCTAAAAATCATATTGAAAGGAAAAATGCTATTGTAGGGAGCCAAACATGTAATATGGGACACGATTGCTGTGGAGGTTTCTAAGTTTAGAAGTTATTTGAATTTTGTCAACGCCAAAGACAACATGGCTGCTACAGCTCGGAACATATGCACTATTGTAAATGAAGGGTTAGCAAAGAAGCCCTCGGAATGGGCCCAAAATGCCATCGACTTACTGAATGCTATACCAACTGCCGATCTTCAAACCATCAGCGTGAAAGATACGCTGCATTAATCATTTCATCTAGGAGAATCATTGCCAAGCACAACTTGCTCAGGTCCATCCAGAACAAAGTTGTGCAAATGGAGCACAACATATAAGAGTTTAAAGACTCCTTTGAATAATTGTTTGCTAAAGGTCTCCCCTCATTTTGGGACCATAAAGGATCATTATACAATCAGGAAGATTATCACACTCTCCTCATGCAGTGCAGGATGGACCATTCTAGGTTTGAAGATATGGAAGAAAGTCGGAAAGGCCCTATCTTGGTAGAACATTTAGCTACTGATTTCAAAATTCTAAACAAGTTCAAAACAATGAAAGTCAGTGTGCCAACCACGTCCTATACTACGTGCATCGACTTGGAAATTTTGATTAAAGAAATGACGGATTACAAAATCCCCTCTGATACGCAATGGAAAGAACTCGTGCGGTTGGGTAAGACAAAGTACAACGTCCCCAGAACCAACAAGTGATCTCCAACTGTCACCAATCTCGCAAATCCAATAGAAGCACAGGGCAGAACAAATGGCACGGAAGTAGTCGGGTAGTCAGAGAGACTATTCATGATGTTGAAACGTTTCTTTTTTTCTAATTATTGTAAATCGTTTTGTATACCGAAACGAACATTCAAAACTATTACAGAAGCCGAAACGTTTCAGTTTCAGTTATTTTTGATCAAATTGTATAAGTACTAAGAGACTTGAAGAAATTAATGTTGGCAGAAGTGCAAGAGCACCTTTTGGTTGTATCAGACTCTATTTGTAAATTTTCTGAATCTGAATTGAATATAAATGCAGAAGATTTTGAAGTCTCTATAAAAAGATTCTAACGAGTGGTGATATGAACTTTGTTTCCTTTCATCGTATGTATTTCCTGTAACCTGTCATTTCATTTACATTTTCTTCTGTTTAAATTGGAGAGTTTAAAGGCCCAAAATTCATCTTGTGATGCTCTTGGCTTAAGCAATTTAAACTATGTGATTGTCTTCTTAACTTATTCAGAATTCATTTCAGTAATTCTCTGATGCAATTATTTGTTTTCTTCATCTTCCTACACACCTATTTATTTCAAGAATAACTCAGATTCATCGCCTTATTTAGACTTTTTCCTCTGGAGAGTTCTATCAGTCTATGCATTGTTTTCGTTCACTTTCAGAATTTTGATTCCATAGCCCATAGTGTTCCCCCCTTATTTTCCTACAACTTTATTAAAAATCCCCAAAACAAACCAAATCTAGCCACTGATTTCCATAGATATATCAAGTGACACGAGAGATCCCTCTCTGAGTTCAGAAGGATAGTGCCTCAAGTCTAAATCTGGTTGAAACAATTACCTCTGTCGTTTGTTTATTCAGTCAGACATAATTTATAGAGTGATAACATTCTAGCGTCGTTGCCGAGGACGAAATTCAAAATTTTTTTCCCTGGGAAAATGACTTAAAGCTTTAGTTTGACCCTGAGGGTGATAGTGGACCAAACACCTTATTGGATAAGATTATTTTTACCCTGGCGACTCCATTACTCAGACACCAGTTGTACTACACTATGTAAGATTGAAATCCTGGCTCCTAAGAAAATCCACACCAGGAAAAAACCCAGACCCCAAACCTGCAATCCATGTCTCTAGCCCTGAAAAGCCTGGTCGAAGAAGAAAAGAAAAGACAGTAACCCCTGTGTTACGTCTAGACCGATATTTGTCCTTACCTAGAGATGTATTGACCAGTATCGAAGACCTTGATTTTGATCTAAAATTTGAACACTCCTTATTCAGAACTAGGTCCGAATCCTATTTAGACGATACCATATTTGACGAAAAAAAATTCCAAGATTTGATTCTAGCCACTTTTGTCAAACTTGTAGTGACTCCTTTTCTGAAACTGATAGCCACTCCGACCCCTCACAACAAATATGGCAGCCAGATTTGATCCTCTCATACTGCCTACTCTATTGCATGACTTGCCCCAAGACTACAACCTAAGGATTAAGCTATATGATGTTGAAGGTAACATATCTGTCCAAAAACACCTAGACTGGTTTAATGATTTCATAGACTTAGAAGAGGTGGATTTTGCAGATGTGAAAATGAGGTTGTTTAAACAAATCCTTGCAGGAGATGTAAGAAAATGGTTCAGATCCCTTGCACCAGGAAGTATCGCAAATTTTGCATCTTTTGAGACAATCTTCCTTACCAGATGGGGAGATAATAAAAAACCCCTTTAGTTGTTGACACAGTACAACAATATGAAGAGGTTGCCTGATGAAATAGTGCATGATTTTTTGGCTAGATTCATGAAAGTATATAATGTGATTCCTGATGAAGTAAAACCCCCACCCAAAGCTGCTCAACTCATATATGTTGATTCTTTCGAAAGTGATTTTTCTTTATTATTGAGAAAACGAAGATCTTCCACGTTAGATGATATGATGATAGATTCCATTGAAGTCGAAGTAAACCTAATGGATTCAGGAAAAATGAAAGCTAATTCTGACAGAAACATGGGCAAAACTTAGGATAAAGCACAAACTTCCACATCACAAACATCAGAAGAAAGATTTGAAGCAATGATGAGAAACATGGAAAGGATGATGGAAATAATGGCATTGGGAAACAAACCCAACCCTAGAGAACATGCCGACAACCCACCTAGAAATCCGAGAAGACTTGTCGGTCCACAGATCAGGCAAAGAGAGCAGAGAAACCAGGGTAATCATGTAGCTCAAGCAGACCAAACAAATCAGGGAAATCAAGGATATCAGGGAGAACAACAAATAAGGCCTCCTTTTCAGAATAATTATGTGAATGAAGATTATGACGGATATTTTGAAGATAATGTGAACTGTTGTGATGACAAAGAAACTGAGGTGTTTTTGACCAAAGAAGAACACAACCAGTTCATGGATGTGAGTGAAATATTTTTTGCAAGATGAAGAGGAAAGGATATCATTAGAAAGAGAAGATTATGAGACCATATTGAAAAATGTCATCATGCAATTCCAAAGACAATACAATCTCTGAAATCAAAAGGTGCCTCCAAATCCTCCAAAAGGTAATCTCCCAAAGGAAAACTTTACCAAATATGCTCAGAGTAATGTGCCCTCTTCTAGTCAACCCCAAAAAAACTCCACAGGAAAATATCCAGCTGCAAAGGATTCCACTGTGAAAGAGTCCACTACAAAGGATGCTATGGATAAGGGAAAGTAGAAAGAGGAACCGCAGAAGAAAATATTGACAAGAAAAGAAACTGTCACTAAAGAGGTAGAAAAAACTCCATCCTCTTTTGACTTCAAAAGTGAGATGGATAAGATTAAAATTTCAGTACCATTTAATGAATTGATCAG
The DNA here is from genome assembly GCA_010110895.2 of Picea sitchensis. NCBI lineage: Eukaryota > Viridiplantae > Streptophyta > Pinopsida > Pinales > Pinaceae > Picea > Picea sitchensis. Next base: position 9,217 of record SNQJ01S0078496.1, read on the forward strand.
AAATAGCGAACACAGAAGTCAGATCATCAAGATGCTTACGATGGGACAGACCTCTGATACTCTGAATATACAAGATGATCACCCTGCCATCTTATTTGGGCCGAGAGTAGAAGAAAGCGGTGAAAGTGAAGAATTTCCTTCTTTCTATGTCATCTTAAAAATCCATGACATGAATTTTATCAATGCTATGCTAGACTCTGGAGCATCTCACAACCTAATGCCTAAAGTGGTAATGGACCAACTCGTCCTTGAGGTCAACTCGACCTTGAGGTCACAAGACCCTATAAGGATATGTTCTCTTTTGATTCAAGGAAGGTGAAATGCCTTGGCATGATAAAAGACATGGTCGTTTCTCTGGCACAAATCCCAACGAAGAATATGGTGATGGACATAGTGGTCATTGATATCCCTCCAAAATTTGGCATGTTGTTGTCCAGGTCATGGGATGCAAAACTGAAAGGAACCCTCCAGATGGACATGTCATATGACACTATTCCTGTCTTTGGTCAAGACAAAAGATTGTACAGGGAAGTTCTATTGAAATATATGGTCAGCAGAAAATCACAACCTACCAACCATCCTATCTACTTAGTAAGCACTGAGTTGGGGTCTTCCATTTTCTTCAATGATATATGCTCCAGAGCAGAAAAAACATAAATAGTCCTGGAAGATAAAGGTATACCTGGGCAACAGTTGGAGGAAATTTCAGAACAACAGGGTGACCCAGAGGATCAGATATGGAAAATGAACTTTGATGGAGCTGCATGCAGAGAAGGAGATGGAGTTGGCGTGTAGATAAATCATCCCAAAGGAGATGTGAAATTGTGCTCTTACAAACTCGTTTATGAATGCACAAATAACATGGCCGAGTATGAAGCGTTAATATTGGGGTTGAAAGTTTTGGAAGAGTTGGGTGCCAAAAGGATTGTTGTACTTGGAGATTCTGAACTCATCATAAATCAAATCAAAGGAATATACTAGGCTAGACATCCTATACTGAGGGATTACATAAATATGGTATTAGAACTCCTTGAGAAATTTTCAGAATGCAACCTTTCAACAATTCCACGGGAACAAAATCAGGTTGTCGATGCACTGGCCACTTCAGTAGTAGTGTTCAAAGTCCCAATTTTTCCCAAAAAAAGATACAAGGTTGAAGTCATGTACAAACCTGCAATACTAGACAATATGAAACACTGACAAGTCTTCGAGGACGATAAACAGATAGAAAGATTCCTTAGGATGGAAAATGAGTTCAATAATTTAAGCATTGATGATGAATATTGTGACGATGAAGTAGATGAAACTGATTTCACCAAAGAAGGATACTTTGACAATCAAATTTCTGGCAGAGATATTATGCAGCTGAAAAGCAACATTATCCCCAAAGGCCTAGTACCATTATAATTTTTTTTTGATAACAACGATGTGGCCAGAAGTCCAAAGATCATAGTAGATGAAGGGGATATGGAAGATTGTAATATTGGGATTCCAGAAGACCCGAAGATCATTAAACTGTCCAAGAAGCTCAACCCTAAAGTCAAAGAAAGGTATGTAAAATTAATGAAATAATTCCCTGATGTCTTTTCCTGGAGCTACAATGAGTTGAAAGTTTATGATACTAGTATAATCTAGCATGTTATCCCGATAAAAGAAGATCACAAGCCATTTAAACATAATTTAAGAAGAATAAACCCTTTGTTGTTACCATTGATAGAGAAAGAAGCAAAGAAATTGTTTGAAGAAAAAATCATAGTGTCCCTGAGATTCTCCAAATGGGTAGCAAATCTAGTGCCTGTCAGAAAAAAGAGTGGAGAGATCAGATTGTGTATGGACTTCAGAAATATGAATAAGGTATCTCTTAAAGATAACTACCCTTTGCCCAAAATGGACCACATTCTACATAAGGTAGTGGGCTCTCAAAAGATGTCGATGTTAGATGGTTTCTCAGGATACAACCAGATCATGGTACATTTTGACGATCAAGAAAAGACAACGTTCACCACACCTTGGGGAACATTCATGTATGCCAAAATTCCATTTGGGCTTATGAATGCTGGAGCAACATTTCAGAGGGCTATGGACATAGCCTAGTATTTTTCCTGATGTGTACAAGGAAGTGTCGAAGTGCCATGAATGCCAAATCTTTGATGGGAAATGAAAGTTGTAGTCTCTGTCGTTGAAGCCCATTTCAATAGAATCTCCTTTCAGGCAATGGGGCCTGGATTTCATAGGAGAGATACACCCACAATCTTCGGCTCAACACAAATGGATCCTAACCGCAACATATTATTTTACTAAATGGATTGAGGTTGTTCCTACCAGACAAGCTACAGATGACGTTATCATTCGATTCCTAGAAGGAAATATTCTGTCCAGATTTGGATGTCCAGTCAAGATTATAACAGACAATGCAACGACCTTTAAGTCTAAAAAGTTGGAGAACTTCTGCAGTGATTACAATATTACTCTTGGCCATTCTACATCATACTACCTGCAAGGAAATGGATTAGCTGAGTCTTCAAACAAAAGCCTAGTCCGAATCATCAAAAAATTGATGTAGGAGAATAAAAAAGTGTGGCACAAGAAGCTCATTCATGCGCTATGGGTTGACAGGATATCCCCAAAAATATCTATTGCCACATCTTCTTTCCAGATCGTTTATGGTACATAAGCCATCTTTCCTACGACACTCAGATTTTTGGTAATGAAGTTGTTACAGGAGAAAGAAGCAGAGACGAATGCCAATCGGAGAAGGGAGGATGAACTCATCAATGTGCAACAGACCAGAGAAAAGGATTTCAATAACGCCCAACTACGCCAAGATAAAATCAAGGAAGATTTCAACAGACGTACCAAAGTAGATGACTTCAAACTTGGAGATTGGGTACTAATATGGGATGCCAAGAACAAAAATAAAGGTAAACATGGAAAATTTGATCACCTGTGGCTGGGCCCATTCAAAATTACAACTTATCGCGGGAACAATGCCTATTTGTTGGAGGAAAGTAATGGAGAACTTGTCGGAGGAGGGCCTATGAATGGCAGGTTCCTCAAGCACTACGTCATTTGAAAAATCATCACTCACCATTCATTGTACATAGCCTCTTTGCATTTTGTTTTTCTTTAAGTGTGAAAATTGAAATAAAAACAGCATGGTTGAAGCCCCAGGTGAAGGCCATGAGCTGTGCTGAGTAGGTTCAGAGTTTTTGAATAAAAATAAACAGATTCAGATCACACACATAAGATTATAGACCAATGGGTAGGCACTTGGTCTACAATTCTTTGCTACCTCGCAGGGAGGATAACATCCCCAGTTGGAGCCAATGTTATCACCATATAATTTCCAGATGGTGTCCAAGTTTCAAAATTTTAATGAAGGATTAAATCGCCACAGAGATGTGATAATTTGGAGGACCCGACTATACCTGGCAGTGTATGGAAGAAATAGCGTAGATATGAAGAGTAAAACTTAGCCAACCATCGATCCCGAAAGCGGCCCAGATCAACGACTGAGACGCGTATCAGAGATGTAACTAGCACAAAGATTAAGCGGTTGAGGGTGGGCTGGGGAAAACCGTCGCAGTTTTTTGCGGGACACGTGGCGCCCTTAGAAGTACATCGGAGAAGAGGTCTATCTTACCAAAACCACTTTTTTCAACCTCCAATGACAGATTTTCCAGGAAAGACACGAACCGTATATCTTGAAATGACCTGGATCAATAGTCGAGGCGCATTTTGGCGATTGAAGTAGCACGAGAATTATCTAACAGAGGATGGACTGGGGAAAACTGCCCTGGTTTAAATCATGGACACGTGGCGTCCTCAGAGGCACATCGGGGCAAAGGGTGGTTCATCCAAAACCATTTTTATCCAAACCCTGATGGCAATAGATGCCTATAAAAGGAGAAACCCCAGGCATTATTCTATGACAATTTGAAGCGTTCAAACGTTCAGAAATTTGGCGCAAAGCTTCCATTCAAATTTCAAAGTTCAGAACCGAACCAGACCAGTTTTCTCGTCGCTTATCAGGTATTCTTCACAATGGCTTCCAATCCTGTTGTTTTATCCGTGAGTGAACCAGATATTTCCTTCAAGGAGGAAGCCCTAATTAACAGAGATTTTGACGTTTTCGACACAGAGACAACAGTCTCGCCCGTTTCTGTGTCTAAAGTGAATTTGTTGAATAATGTTGGATCCTGCATACTATTTCTTGAAGCGGCTCAAGCCTCCTTTTCTCCTTATGTCGTAGAAACAATCTTCCCATTCCCTGAATTTGTAAGCTGGTGTGAAAAACGATATTCCCAAGGAGAAAGAGTTATTTTAAACAAATTAGGGTCAGAAGTTCTATGTAAAGTAGACATTCCATCGCTCCGACATGCTCTCAATATACCAGATGCCTCCTCCACAGTGTCGAAACCCTTTGAGGAACAGAGAATGATTATGATTTATAGAGAATGGTTGCCCGAGGTAAAAACCCTGTTTCTGCAAACCATAGTCAAGTCTAAACATGATCCAAGTGGATATCGGTGGCCACCCACCTTTTCCAACTGGCTCAAAACAATTTTTTGGCAATTTTGGCAATTTACTATTTTTAGTAGGTTTTAACTTCCAAGGCCATTTTGAGGGTCCAAATGAACATTTTTC
>SNQJ01S0078496.1:14157-35956 GCA_010110895.2 Picea sitchensis
AATGCGAGTAGCCGTCACATCTCTTCTCAGAGATAAGTTGTCACCATTCTAGCGAGTCTTTCACTCTGTATTTTTACAATCTCTGTACATTTCTTTCATTAATAGAAATAGTGTATTACTGTACCTCTGTGTTTATGGTTTCATCTCTGATATATTTCTATTATATTATTGAATATCTGCGATATCTCTGTGCATTTCTTTATTATATCTCTGATCTCATTTCGTGTCGAAAATAATCCAGATCAGAACATCATTCAAAGAGTCTATCCTTGCCTATCAGTATAAGCATCATGATCGTCGAAGTCCAGTGGGCTTGTTCTCTGCTGAGTCAAATTCTAGGTCTAGACAATGACAAGTTTGTGGTAGAGGTTATGTTAGGGTTCCTGTTGATTTTCTTCCTGTCTGGGCAGTTTGTCCGTGTCAGTTTAGTTGAATTTATTGCAGAAAATATACATCAACAACTAGTTAATTTCAGCTCGTTAATACATTTCATATACTACTCTCACATGTTGAAAATGTTTCTGGGATCTAACAACACCGAGCTTCTTGAGGATGTATTTATTTCGACTGAGTGTAAGAATATCACCATGCTCATCTTCATCAACAAGATCATGTCCAGGATTTATAGTCTCATGTTTGGTTCAGATCTACCAAGAGTTCTAGAAGAAATGAAGAACTCATTGCAGCCAAATCCAGAGAACATGGTATGAGACTGGGTGCTATTCACACAATCCGCTGTGATTTGGGTATATGGATACCATGAAGGACCTCACCTGTTACTAGTTTTTATGACTCCTAGGGTTTTTGCTTTGGATTTTATAAGAAAAAGGATTATATCGGAGACTGAACATTTCCTGAAAGCACACAAGGCGTCTAATCTGAAATTTCCATTCGCAGTGGGCCCCTTTGTGGTGAATAATAAATAATGTTTACCCTAGATTCAATCCAAGCTCAATGAATTTGGTTTCACACAGTTGTAATGGAGAAGATATTATCTGCATCATATCATATCGAAGAGGAGATTGGCGAGTAAACAAGGTCCCTATGAACACGAGCCAAATGAAGGATTCGACAAATTGGCCAATATAGAAACCTGTGCAGAGATAGAGGTCACCATGCAACATGAACAAACAAAATCAATAGAGTCTACGTCCCAGCAGAGCCTAGCACAAAAAACTTCTCCCAGGTTGATTATCAAAGCTCTTAAGGTGAGTGTATACAATAAGAGAAGCAATTTAGAAGACCTAGGGGCTAGTAGCCAACAAGACACTCTCAAGAAAATGAGAGCCACATCACCCTCTCCAGTTATTGACTTGGAAGAGGAAGAAAATAAAGGAAATACATGCATGGAGATGGCAGAGATTACAACCCAGCATGAAGAAATCAATCCAGAAAACAAGCCACAGAATGAAGGCAGCATGAAGGTTTTCAACAGCAAGAAACACATATTCGGCCAGACTCCTGGGACAGTTTATCAGTCTAAGGAGGATTTACTAAATCAGTATGTCGTGAAAGGGAGTATGGCCAATAGTGAAATAAGGGACCTTTTTCCCAAAGTAGAAGGGGCATCCCAACATAAAGATCACCTACTCTTAGTTAGAGATGTCGACAAAAAGACATTCAACATTGCAGTGGTTGATAATGATAAGGTATCTGAGTTCAAGGTACACTATGAAAACATTGGCGCCCCTGATAAAGTAAAATTCCACATAAATGTCAGTGATATGTTGTACGCTGATTACGTAATCTTAGCTATGAAGGTTGCAATATTGACAACACATGCATTGAAGCTAGATGGGCAACTGAAACAAGAAAAGGTGTCTAGCAAAGCTTGGATGACGTAGGTAAAAATGTTAGAGTCTAAAGGTCCACAGGGGATGAAAGCTTCTCTAGACGAAAAGGACAAAATGATCCAAAGATTGAATAAAAGGTTGAAGATGTCACCTACAGACCATCCGCAGACAACGGAATTAACTGCTTTGGATCAAGAAAAGGAAACCTTCAGACAAGAGGCACTGGACTACAAGGCTAAAGTAATGAAATTGGAGAAAGAGAAAGAAACTTAGTCACAAATGCAGGCAACGACATCGGATATGGAAATTATTGTGCCTACTAATGTAGAGGCTGGATCAAGCACCGAGGGATTAGTTCAGGCTATGTCCTAGGTGAGCTTGAAAACAGGTGAGATCAAGAGTCTCGAAGAAAACTTAGAAAAGTTGAAGCAGGAGATGAAGGCGAAGGATGAGAAATTGGCTCAACTCCACAGAGAGAACCAAGACCTGTAGGAAAGAGTGAACAAACTAAAAAACAGATTGAAGGGAAAAATGCTACTGCAGGGAGCCAAACATGTAATATGGGTCACGATTGTATGGAGGTTGCTAAGTTTAGAAATTATCTGAATTTTATCAACGACAAAGACAACATGGCTGCTATAGCTCGGAACAGATGCACTGTTGTAAATGAAGTGTTAGCAAAGAAGCCCTCGGAATGGGCCTGAAATTCCATCGACTTACTGAATGTTATACCAACTTCCAATCTTCAAACCATCAGTGTGAAAGACAAGACCGCATTAATCATTTCAGCCAGGAGAATCATTGCCAAGCTCAACCTGCTCAGGTTGGTCCAGAACAAAGCTGTGCAAATGGAGCACAACATACAAGAGTTTAAAGACACATTTGAACAATTGTTTTCTAAATGTCTCCCCTCATTTTGGGATGGTAAAGGCTCATTATACAATCATGAAGATGATCAGACTCTTGTCATGCAGTGCAGGATGGACCATTCTAGGTTTGAAGATATGGAAGAAAGTATGAAAGGCCCTAGCTTGGTAGAACATTTAGCTACTGATTTCAAAATTCTAAATAAGTTCAAAACAATGAAATTCAGCGTGCCAACCATGTCCTATGCTATGCACATTGACTTGGAAATTTTGATTAAAGAAATGATGGATTACGAAATCCCCTATGATGCTTAATGGAAAGAAATCGTGTGGTTGGGTAAGACAAAGTACAACATCCCCGGAACCAACAGGTGATCTCCAACTGTCACCAATATCGCAGATCCAATAGAAGCACATGGAGGAACAAATGGCGCAGAAGCAGTCGGGCAATCAGAGAGATTGTTCATGATGTTGAAACGTTTCTTTTTTGCTAATTATTGTAAATCGTTTCGTATACCGAAACAGACATTCAAAACTGTTACAGAAGTTGAAACATTTCAGTTTCAGTTATTTTTGATCAAATTGTATAAGTACTAAGAGACTTGAAGCAATTAATGTTGGAAGAAGTGCAAGAGTACCTTTTGGTTGTATCGGACTCTATTTGTAAATTTTCTGAATCTGAATTAAATATAAATGCAGAAGATTTTGAAGTCTCTATAAAAAGATTCTAACGGGTGGTGATATGAGTTGTGTTTCCTTTCATCGTATGTATTTCCTATAACATGTCATTTCATTTACATTTTCTTCTGTTTAAATTGGAGAGTTTAAAGGCCCATAATTCATCTTGTGACGCTCTTGGCTTAAGCAATTTAAATTATGTGATTGTCTTCTTAACTTATTCATAATTCATTTCAGTAATTCTCTGATGCAGTTATTTGTTTTCTTCATCTTCCTACACACCTTTTTCTTTCAAGAATAACTCAGATTTATCGCCTTATTTAGCCTTTGTCCTCTAGAGATTTCTATCAGTCGATGCATTATTTTCGTTCACTTTCAGAATTTTGACTCCATAGCCCATAGTGTTCCCCCCTTATTTGCCAACAACTTTATTAAAATTCCCCAAAACAAACCAAATCTAGCCACTGATTTCCATAGATATATCAAGTGACACAAGAGAGCCCTCTCTGAGTTGAGTAGGTTAGTGCCTCAACTCTAAATCTTGTTGAAACAGTTACCTTTGTTGTTTGTCTATTCATCTGGACAAAATTTACAGAGTGCTAATAGGACTCCTCATGCCCTAGATGGTTCCTTGTTTGACGTTACTTGCAGTGGGACATATGTGTGACTTGATAACTTATGATGAGTAATACTTACTTGATGTTGTTGTTAAGAATTTATATTACCTGAGGAAGGCTTATGCACATAGTAAAGATGATGTCCCTTAATTATGTTACATGATGATTATATGGAATATATTTTATATTATTGGAAAATGATAACTTACTACATAACCGAGACATTGAAAAAGGATATTAAATCATGCCCAAGTGGAAATGGGGCTCATTTTTCAATGAGGAGAGCCAATGATCCTAATGCTTAGGAAGCTTAGGGAATGGGAAAAGACTTTGAAAATGACTATTAAAGTTAACTTGGGTAAAAATCCCAAAACAAGAGAGTTTTAATTCACTTTTTACCTACTTAGTGACAATTTCAAATCTACTCATAAGCCTTAATTCACCTATGCATGAGTTGGTAGGGGAAAGGGAAGTCCAATAGGAAAACTTGGGGAAATTGTTACACTTAAAAAATATTACAAAAGAAGCTACCTGGCTTAGAAATGGGTCGGTTGTCTCATGAGGAAATGTTTTAAGATTTTACTATTTGTGTAATAAATTTGTGATTATAATTTATGTATTTGGTAGAGAAAATTATTATCTTGGAGGTACACATGTACTGGTGCCTCTGTCATGTTATAGCTCCAATTTAACCACATGAAAGGGTTGTTGGCATATATTATATCCATTGAATAGGAATCCATGTAGAATGTTGGAAACATCTCAAATTTAGAATTGACCTCTTGAGATTTATCAATGGATCTATTTAATGAGTGCAAAAGGATGGTTTCCCAATTGAATACATTTCCTGTTGTAATAATTGTATGCAACAAGAAGATTCAGACTGGGCGGATCGTGATTGCCTCGATATCCCTCTGACAACATCTAGAGTTTCTAACCTCGGCCTCCATGGACTTTGGCTTAGGGGATTGTGACCCCCCTCACCCCCCTCCGCCTCCTGATCTTGTAGCGTTCCAAGCCCTACTCTCCTCTTACATGAAATCTTCTAAGGGATCTCCTCTGTCCCATTTTGTAAAAAAGCTGGACGAGATTCCAAAAGTCCATGTTCACTCCCTTTTCTCGAGACCTTTCGCCCTTCGATTAGCTGAAAATAGCCTGATCGAGCAGTTTATGGGACTCTGGGCACCCCCCAAATCAATGACACAATGGATGGAGAATAACTGGAAGAAAACAATAAAAGGGAAGCCCTCTACAACTTTTTGTGGTAAGGGTTTCTATGCTTTCCTCTTTGAAAATAAAGCATACAAAGATTTGATCTTTAGGAACAACCCATATTTCATGGGCACTCGAGGTATGTATTTGAATAAATGGACTTCGAAATTCAGTCATGAGAATGATATTCCTTCAACGGGTCTAGTTTGGATAAGGCTTCCCTTCTCACCCCTTCATTGTTGGAATGACGAAACAAAAAAAAATATAGGCAACACAACAGGAAGGTTCATCGATCGGGCCGAGCCACGAGATGGTCTGCAATCATGCGCACATCTTTGTGTAGAAGTAGACCTGGATAAATGTATTCTAGAAGCAATCCAGCTTTACGCACTCCCTTTTATGTGCAAATCCTACCATGAATATGGACATTTTGCTAAAAATTGCCCCAAGGCGATCCAAGAGAACCCTGAAAAAAAAGCGCCAGAATAATGGCAACCATAAAAAAGAAAGAAAGCGATGAACAAGGCAGGAAATAAACAACAATAAAGGAAAATCAACTCCAACGCCCTCTCACTAAGTAAAGGGAAATCCCCAATACAAATTGATGATGAAGCAGAAAGTAGCAAAAACAAATACGATCCCCTATGAAACTTAGAAGCAGAGTTGATTAGCTCAAAACAAAATATAGAAGACAATCAACCAGTTCAGGATCCGGATCTCACGTTGCCCCTAGTGGAACCCAATCCACAACCCCAGGAACCTATTCAAACACAGGAGGATGATATCCAGAAGGACTCGGGAGAAGAGATGGATATGGAACTCCCAAAGAATGATAGAAATATTAAAGCAGGAAGGAAAACCAATAAAAATAGAAGGGAAAAAGCGACCAACCAAGACAAGGAGCTACGAACCCAACCAACACTGGAGGAAATTTTTAGAAAAGAAGGAAAAAGTGGGAAATCTCCAGCAACAAAGGGACAATCTCAGCCCATGAAAGGGGGGGCAACAAAACACACTAGTAAATAACAAAGGTAGTCTCCTGGAATTGTAGAGGATTGGGTCAAAGGAAAAAAAAAAGAATCCATGGGAAATCTAATCAGAACATAAAATCCCCATATCCTCCTAATCCAGGAGACAAAACTACAGGGAGTTGAGGCCTTGTGATAAATGAAGAAAATTTGGAAACAAGTAGTGGATCAACATTGAATGTTAGAGGCGCATCAGGAGGGATCTACACGATGTGGAACACCAAATTCTACAGAGAAGAACAAATAATTGAATCTACACATTGGACGTTGGTAAAACTAAAGCATCTTCAATCAAGTATCATCTACCCTATTTGTAATGGTTATGTGCCTAATAATTATTGGGAAAAAAGGGAGTGTTGGGATTCTTTATTGAAAATTAAAGACCTAGGATCCCAAGACAATTGCATTATAGCAGGGGATTTTAACACAACCCTACATCAAGGGGAAAAAAAAGGAGGAACCAATGTAAGGGACCCGTTTAGGGAACAAATGGAGGATTTGATCTCAGAACTAGATCTATTTGATGTTCATCCCTCCAAAGGGAAATTCACTTGGAGCAATAAAAGGCTAGGGGTGGGGCACATAGCTTCCATACTTGATCGTTTTATCATCCATAGATCTTTACTCCACTCGCTTAACATCTCCTCCCAAATTGTGACTTGGGGTATTTCAGATCATCGCCCAATAGCCCTCTCCATTTTCAAAGCCAAAAATTTGGGACCCATTCCCTTCAAATTCAATCCAATTTGGTTGGAGTCCCCAGATTTCCTTCCCCTAATTTCCTCTATTTGGTCAACCTGGGTGGACGGAAACCCTATGTACATCTGGGAGAAAAATATAAAAAAGGAAAAACAAGCAATAACGGATTGGCTTAAAGTCTCCTACCACAACACAAGAGGAGAAGTGGAAAGATATAAAAAAAAAAGCTAGAATCTCTACAGGAGGAAATGGACACTAGTGAAATTCAAACTAGACATTTTGTGCAGGAGAAAGAGAACTTTAAAAATTATTTAAGGGCACTTCATAATGAATAAAAGGAGTGGAGACTCAAATACAGAGCTTTGTGGCTCCAAGCGGGGGACAAAAATACTTCATTTTTCCATAAGCAGGCCAACGCAAGACAACACAAAAATACAGTGGAGGAAATAAAAAATCCACAAGAGGCATAGTCAATTCCTTCGAGGAGATAAAAACGGAAGCCTCCTCTCACTTCAAAAATATCTACAACCAAGATGGAGTAGACAACAAAGAGCAGAGTCTACAATTCATGGAGCAGATACCACAACTGATAAAGGAAGAGGATAACCAATAATTGAATAAGGTGGTCACATAAGAAAAAGTTAAAGCAGTTGTCTACCAATTTGATCCTGATAAATACCCTAGGCTGGATGAATTCACTCTCCATTTCTATCGAAACTGTTGAGAAATAATTAAAAAGGATTTGCTCTTTATGATCAGATATGTCGAAACTACTTGCAAGTTAGGAGGAGCCACCAATACCTCTTTTCTTTCCCTAATTCCTAAAGTAAAAAAGGATAACTCCTTTGACCAGTTTCATCCCATCTCTCTATGTAATGTCTCCTACAAAATCCTATTTTTTTTTATAGCGAACAGAATAAAGAAACTGCTCCCTCGGATCATTCTTCCAAATCAAGGGGGCTTTATGGATAATAGGAAAATTTGGGACAACATCATTCTTGTGAAGGAGGCCATTCATACCAGTGTTATGAAAAAAGAAAAAGGAATGATAATTGAAATCGATATGGAAAATTCCTTTGATCAAGTGAAACATGAGTTCCTTTTTGATGTGCTAACAAAATTTGGTTTCAACAACTCCTTTGTCTCTTAGATCAGGGCCTGTGTTTCGTCCCCCTAGATAGCGCCCCTAATAAATGGGTGCCCACCTCCTTTCTTCCAAGCCATGAGAGGACTTCGACAAGGCTTCCCACTCTCTCCAATGTTGTATATCATCATGGCAAAAACTATGAATAGAAGTTTGGAGAATGAAAGAGTCACCAGAAATATCCCAGGGCTAAAAATAGATAGGGTTTTCAGAAGGATAAATAACTTGCAGTTTGTTGATGACACTCTTATTCTCGGAGGAGCTTCACAAACTATGGCCAGAAGATTCAATATCATTCTAGATCAATATGAAATAACCTCTAGGGGTCTTATCAATAAGAACAAAAGACAAATTTATACTTGGAACATAAAAGCTTGTACAATGGACAAAATTGCCAACATCCTACAATTCCCCTTCTCAATAGACTGGAAATATTTCAAGTATATTGGCACCCCCATCAGTATCAAATCCCTCCCCGAGGAGGCATGGCATGTGATTCTCCAAAAACTCAAGGACCAATTCGAAATTTGGGGAGCAACGTGGCTGAACTTAGCAGGCAGGGTAGTCTTAATAAATTAAGTCCTATCCTCCTTTCCAATCTTCCAATTTTTATCCCTCTATGCACCAGTGGGAATAAAAAAAGAAATGGCCAAAATTATCAAGAAATTTCTTTAGCAAGGGGGAAAAGGCAATGGTAAAAAATTCCACATGGTAAACTAGTCAATTGTCTGCACCCCTAAATAAATTGGGGACTGGGTATTTGAGACTCAAAAAAGATAAATTTAGCCCTGGGGGCAAAGCTAATCTGGCATTTAATCACTGGAGGAAACGAATGGTGGAGAAAATAAATCTACAATAAGTACCTCTCCAAAGTCAGAAAAATATGTCTGGCTGTTGTAAACCTTGGTCAATCAGGTTCCCCCATCTGGAAGTTAGTTCATGCAGCAATGTCGCTCATCCAAAACCACCTTAGTTGGACCCCAAGAAACGGTAAATAAATTAAGATTTGGGAGGATCACTTCTCAGATAGGGGAATACTCTCTCGTATTCCTGCTCTAGACCACTTCAGGCATTGGCTAGCCTCAGAATGAAAAACCACTGTCTTTGATATTTCTAATTGGAATAGGAATGGTTCTTGGGGAAAATGGAACCCGTGAGAGGTCCCCCACCCCCTCACGCAACATGAGGCCCAACAGTGCCTCCTGGTGGTCTCAGGGTCTTCCCCAGTTTTCCTTAGTCAAAGGGGGGGAAGACCCTGAGACCACCAGGAGGCACTGTTGGGCCTCCTGGTGGTCTCAGGGTCTTCCCCAGTTTTCCTTAGTCAAAGGGACATCATAAGTTGGGGAGAAGTAGGGTACAAAGTGAGGTTGGGATACAAAAATCTCCTCCAAGATAACGATTTTCCAAACAAATCCACCATTTGGAAAGAAATTTGGATCCCAAATAACATACCAAAGATAAATATTTTCGGTTGGCAGTTGGCACACAACAAGATTATAACAGGTGAAAACTTGAACAAAAGAGGTTATACGGGGCCTTTTAGATGTTCTCTCTGCAACCAAAATCTGGAAAACACTGGCCACCTTTTCCTAAATTGGAATTTCACCAAAGAAGTGATCCATAACAGCTACTTAGAGATAGTCCCTCAAATATCTTGGTCGATAAGAAACATAAGTTTGATTGGAAAATGGGGAAAACACTACAAAGTCTCACTCCATAGGAATCCAAATTTAAGTCAAATTTGGAAGGCCTCGATTAAATTTGTATGCTCGCAAATATGGCTAGCAAGAAACAAAATAATTTTCAAATAAAAGCTCGTTCCCCCCCCGCCATTAGTTGCAACACGTGCGGCAGATCGGTTGGGGGAGTACATATCATCCTAGAAATTAAAATCCAGGGCAAGTGGTCCATTTCTAGTAGAAGAAGAATTATGGCTAAATAAAATAAATCTTCATGCAGTTCACCCCATCACTTTGCCAAGAAAGTCATCATGTTGGCAGCTTCAATTCCCCCCCTAGGATTTCAAAAATTGGCTAAATGCCCAAAATAGTCATGTTCTTTGTTTCGATGGTGCCTCAAAAGGGAACCCAAGGGAGGGAGGTGCGGGAGGGGTTATGTTCATCCCTAGAGGACAAAGATTGCTAACTTGTGGAATCTGGGCATAACCACCAATAATCTAGCAGAGGCCTATGCACTCTTCCAAGGAGCTCATCTATCCCAAGAATGACAACTCAACTAGTTAATCATTATAGGGGAATCCAAGAACATAATTCGGTACTTCATAAAAAAAAAAACCGAAGAATACAAAGTTGAAAAGGCTCATAGAAAGAACCAGAGATACGCTATCTACCTTTTACCATATTCGACGCATAAACAATGGGATAGTAGACGAACAAGCTAATATAGATATAGAAAGAGGCCTAGGTCATATGGAAGTCCTGGGAAGGATCTTATTTCTTGCTCCCCCCTAATGCCTCAGCCCCCTTGGGTCTGCAATCCACCTAGCAGCCACTTCCACGCGACGATTCAACGAAAAGGTAGTTCAGGAAAGTTGAGCGTAAATATCGGGGGATTTGTGTACTTGAGAATCCTCTGGTTCATGGGAGCGAGTACACTCTAGTACACGCATATGGATCTCTTGGTCTACAGGGAGTTCATAGTCCATGGGAACCTGCTGCTTTTTTCATTCCACACCCGCCCAGTCTCCAACTCCCTCCCCTCTTTATTTATTTCGCTCGCGATGAAGGCTTGTGAATGGATTGAAGTTATGCTCCACATCATGCGGATGCTAAAAGAGCCTTTCACATCCTCACTTGAGTTTCATTCCTTCCCTAAGCATGAAAGGAATCTGTTCTTAGCCACAAGGGGAATTCAAGATGGACAAATCCCGATTCATTGTCCCTGCCACCTAAAGAAGAATTTGATAATGTCGTGTTTGTCATGGGAAGGGAATTTAAAGAGAAGTGGCAACCATAGTTCAAAGAACAACTCTGGAAGACGTGGTGAAGAAGGAAAGGAAGCAATAAAAAATGACCACCCGAACATCATTGTCACTGGTCGGTCCAAAGGCTGCAACAGAGGACGCTACAGAGGTGAAATTGTCTGTGGAAATAACGAAAGGCTCCATACAGTTCTTGGTTGCTTCATTGTTAGTTTAGCTAGAGGAGGAGCAGCAAAAGGCATCAATAATAAAATAAATTATAGAGGCCAACACTACAGACGAGCAATAAAAGATGACAACACCAATGATAGCACAGACGAAGGTTCCAACATCAAGCATAGGAAGGTTCCAACAACAAGATTGTCTGCTAAAATGGATCAATGACCAGGTCATGAGAGGTTGGATGACGAGTTGGTGGAAGACAAATTCTCCACCACACAACAATTGGCTCTGCAGTTGGACTCCCACATATCCAGATTAAACTTCACTATGGAAACATTGGCGCAACACCACACCCTAATCAACCAGCTTCAAGACGAGGTTGATTATCTCAGGTGACAAGGGGAAAGAATGGAAGGAATGCATGAAGCCAGAACACACAATTCTACAAAGCAAAGCCAGAATGAGGAGACCGGAAACAGGGCAGACCCAGTACTGCCCGACTTGAATGTACCCTTGGAACCACCACCAGAAGAAGAACGAGCCCCGAGGAAGATCGTTTGTAAGCAGAGTAGTAAGGATTTCCCAATTTTGTAAAAATGGTGAAATTTAATCTTATTGGGAGATAGTTATGTTTAGATAAGTCTAATAAAATAGATTACATCAGTAGAATCTGTGGAAAACTCCTTATAGTAAGATTTTGATGAAAATATTTAGCTAGTCTCCTATTCCAACACCTTCTTTTGTACTTTGCGACCTTAGTCACGCCCTTTATATATAAAAAAAAATCAGTTTCTGTAAAAAAAAAAAAAAAATTGTATGCACCAAAGGCACCCAAGCATCCTTAAAGTAAATAAAGTATGTTCCACATATAGTCTACATACAATATCCATGGCATATATGCATGGATCTCTTAGATTAACCATTGTGTATACACCATCACTGTTTCCAAAGAAGCTTTTATCTTCAACCCACCAACTTGTTAATATTTTCTTAATGTCAGAGTCTTTATGGAACTACTCTAAAAATCCAATTATCATGAATTTTTTAGGTTTGTGTAATTCATAGTATTTTTCAAGCTCAAAATTTTTATAAGAAGCCACACACCTACCTTCATCATTTATTACAATTCTAGTGTCAACATTGGTGTTGTTGATTATCCATTCAATGGCTTATGAGCATGAAATTATAGGGGTTATTGCTACAAAGGTATGAAGATGTGATTGATGGGTCCCTATTTTGTAAATCTATAGAAATGACTATCTCCCATGGAAATTCCACCAAGAAACTCACCTTATATCCTCCTTCCAAGCCTAGCATAGATCAATAAATTCCCATGTGGGTAGCGAATGGGGACAGTGATGATGAAGATGTTCAACAATTGCTTATAATTGATATAGTCCTTTATTTTAAAGATAAGACTGAATATGATCTCATTTGTGATGTCATAACAAATCCTTTTTCACCCTACAATTAGGTCATGGATATGTTATAGAAGGAAGTTCATATCAGAAGTCAATTCTATACCTTCTTATCTATACATTGTATCTAAAACACATAATATGCCAATAGAAATTAGTCCAGGAAGAACAGTCAAAATCAATATTAGGATAGAAGACTCACATAAAAGTCAACTAATTGATATGTTACGAAATCATATTGACACATTTCATGGGAATATACTAATATGAAGAGAATCCATCCCGATCTTTGTACTCGCCATATTTATATCCGAGATAGTTTATGACCTATTCGACAACCCAAATATCAAATGAACCCTACCAATTTCATATATCCAATTTTTGATAGCCAATGGGATTCACCTCTTATAATTGTTCCTAAGAAAAATGGGAAACAACAGATTTGCATTGATTATAGAGAATTAAACAAAGCTACTTCAAAATATCATTTTCCTTTACCTTTTATTGATCAAGTCCTTCATACACTATCAAGAAATAATTACTTCTCTTTACTCGATGGATTTAATGGATATAATCATATTCAAATTTCCCTATAGGACCAATATAAGACTACCTTTACCTTCCCATGGGGAACCTTTGCTTACCAAGTATTTCCCTTTGGTCTTTGTAATGCACCCGCTACATTTTAGCGGGTTGTTCTTGATATCTTTTCATATTTATTTCATGATTGTGTAGAAGTATATATGGATGATTTTACATTATATGATAACACGTTTGGTGGATCTTTGGTTAATCTGGAGAAAGTGCTCAATCGATGTAAATAAACAAATATGTCTGTTATTCATGAGAAATTCCACATGCTACTAACTGAAGGAATAGTTCTTGGTCACCATATCTCTCTTGATGGTATCAAGGTGGTTCCAACAAAAAATGAGGTAATATCCAATCTTCCTATCCCAAAAACGCAAAAATATGTTCTATTTTTTATGGCGTGTTGTTTACTATTGTCGCTTTATTGAAAAGTTTACCAAAATTACATCCCTTTTGTTTTCATTAGTTTCTAAAGATGCATAATTTTCTTGGAGCAACTAGTGCCAATTTTATTTTGAGGCCTTGAAAGAAAAGATGTCTGTAACACCAGTGTTGAGAGGACCAAATTGGTCCTCGCCATTTTACATTTCCATAGATTCTTCAAACACAACCATTGGGGCAGCCCTTGGATAGAAGAAGAACAAAATCCCTATGCAATTTGCTTCATCACCAAAAATCATGCCCCTAGAAAATTGATTATCCAATGACTGAAAAGGAATTTCTTGTGGTGGTGTATGCTATTAATAAGTTATGGCACTATATTATTGGATACCACATGTTGTTACATACTGATCATTCTACCATTCATTATTTAATGAATAAACCACTTACTAATGGTAGAGTAACTATATGGTTATTACTATTGTAGGAGTTTGGCATCACCATCATTGATAATATTGGAAGGGGGGACATTATTTCTGACTTCCTTCCTAGACTCACCAATGATGGGGATGCCATTCCTCTCGAGATGCTTTTCCTCATGAACATTTATTTGCATTATCTACCAACACCATGCTTTGCAAATATTGATAATTATTTGGTTGCAGGAAAACTTCTAGCACATCTCTCATCTAAGGAAAGACAAAAGAGTATCAAACAAAGTGCCATGCACTCTTGGGTTCAAGGTTACCTCTTTCACACATGTCTAGATCTCATAATCCATTGTTGTGTTTGATAAAATGAAATTTATGACATCCTAAAATCTTGGCATGATGAACCTTATGGCGGGCACTTTGCTAATAAGAGCTTTGGGCATAAAGTGCTACATCTAAGCTACTATCAGCCTATAATTTTATGAGATGCCAAGAAGTACGTGAGAAGCCTTGACAATTGCCAAAGAATGGGACAAATTTTTTAGTCTAATGAGATTCCACTATTATTAGACTCAACTCATGGTGGAGCCTTTTGAGAAATGGGCTCTAGACTTTGTGGGGCCCATTAACCCTCCATCTAGACATAAAACCCATATCTTGGTTTTCACTGACTATGTCACCAAATGGGTTGAAGTCAAAGCACTTCCAAGGAATACTAAACAAGAAATAACGAATTCTCTATGAGGAGATATTTATCTGCTTTTATGTACCACTATAAATTGTTACAGATTAGGGGACCCAATTTACTTCTAAACTCATCCAAGCCATCACTAAACAATACCAAATTCGACATAAGACATCTACACCATACCATCCATAAGCCAATGTGAAATTGAAAGTCACCAACATAGTTCTAGAATCTATACTGACCAATATTGTGAAGATTCATTGCATGGATTGGGCCAACATGCTTCTAGAAGCTCTATGGGATTACCACATCACTTGGAAAAACACCATGATCTTCAACCCTTATGAACTTGTGTATGGTAAGAATGTCGTACTTCCCATTTAGTTTGAAGTAAAGACACTAAGAAATGCACTGCAGGTGGGATTAGACCTCTCATAAGCCGAAAAGCATCGCTTGGACCAAATCAATGAACTTGATGAAATTCATCAAACTACCTTGCACCAAACATCTATTGTTCMATAGAAAAAKGAAAYRTGKCATGACAAATTCATTAAKAAGAAGTAGTTMYCGGATGGATWTTGGACCCTTTTGTATGATTCTAKGTTCAAATACTTTATAGGTGAACTTTGTACTCATTGGYCRTGRCCATACAAGATTGACACTATTTATGACAATGGTTTTGTAAAGTTGCRTACCATTGTTGAAGCYCAGATACCTCTCATGGTCAATGGTCATCGATTGAGGATATATCAGAAACCATTGTCCAAATATGCTTTCATTAGAGATCTTGGTATTTTTTCGATTTAGATATTGTTGGTACAATGACATGCCACTTGTACTTTCCACAAATTGWTTTTCTTATTATTTGTACTTGAAAAAAATAAAAATAATTCCAACCATGAAAACTTCTTTTGGGGCACAATTGGACAATTATTGTATGAAAACTAGCTTGCGAGCAACCAATATTTGCAACAATAAAAAGAAACAAAAACAAATTGATTTAATCACTAGTTTCCTCCATGCTACATGTTAGCACTAGAAGTCACCTTCAGATTCATAGAAAGTAATCCCAATACCCATAAGTTTATGTGAGTTTAATTGAGTTTTAAGAGGTCAAATCGAGAAGACAATATGATAATAATGTTCTAACTCAGAAATCTAGACTAGCATGCACAAGCAATTGAGGTCTTGGATTAACTTCAGTCAGAAAGTTGGAGTAAAGGTGAGTAGAAGGAAGACTTTGGTGAGAAAGGTGTAGAGGTCTACTATGGACATTAGGTCTTCAAGCAACCTAAGGAGGAAAAACTCAAACACAAGATCCTATTGGATTCAAATTTCAAGGAAAATGAAAGAAATAAAAACAACACTATAATAAAAAAATCATCATAATACAGTTACAACAATCCATGTGAATCATTCATTCATAAACTCTCTCAATATTAGAGGAAAATAAGATGGAGTAATAAAGCTGACTTAGATTAATCAAGAAATCTCAAATCAAGTACATAACTAAAGAACTAGTGTTCTTCATCAAAATATTACAATAGCAGGGAGCCTAGCTCAACCATTCGACCTTAACAAAATATCAGAACTAACTACTTATACTCAGAACTATTGCAACCACCAGGAGTGTGATCGGACCATTGCATTCAAAGTTTTCAATCGATGTCTACTCTGTCAAACTGTGTAGGCCTTCTTACATCAGACGTGAGCCTGACTCAGTGTGGGCTTTGCGAGAAAATTCATCCACCAGGGAGCATTGGACTGACAATCGACCCCCCACAAACCTTCTATCCACGCATTCCATTTATGGGATGAGACGAGGTCTCAACCACCACCCCCATTTTCAATAACTACCTTCATCGGGATCAGGACGAGGCCCGACACCCATGAATGTTCCAAGCGGTGCCCATGACTTCTTCAAGTCAATCCCGACACCTCGAGGCAAAGAAGATCTTCTTATGTGACCAAATACAGGCGCTTTCAAACTTTGGCGCAACTCCTCTCCATCGCTCCATCTTCATTGTGACCTAGGGCCATGACCATACACAATTGCATGATTGCAGGCACTACCAAGGGTGGTCTGAAATAAAGTCTCTTTTGTCCCCGCAATTCACCGTGAACCACCACGTGTCCCATTCCAAAAACCACGGTTCTGATTGCGACCCACCCTTAAAATTTTAAAATGTGCGCACCTTTCGACCCTGCAATGGAGCGTGACCGTTGATCTTGTGTTTTGAGATGAGGTTTCCTGATCAATGACCCATCTCTGGCGCTTTAGCTCGACGGATCGAAACTTCCCTCTTCGAATCAACGACTAAGATCTTCTTCGCGAATCAGACTTCAGGAATTTCAATTCTCAAACCACATTTCCCTCTAAGAAAAACCTCCAGAGTTGAGGATCTGATGACGTGTGACATTCTGGATTTGGAAGATCGAGATCCACTTTGGGTCTCAGGGACTTCGAGACTTCCAAGCACTTCTCATTTCAAATCTCCCGAAGCTCATTTCGTCGAAGGCTTGGATCAACTGACACCTGTCCCTTTTCAAATCAATGACTCGTATTCACTTCGGGGCCTTTTGTTCTGGCGTTATACTTCACGCAAGTTTGCATTCCCGAACGTCCATGAGCCACTGATCTGGATTGTTCCGGGAATCTTCGCCGCTGAAAGATTAAAATTGTCTTTTGCTTATGCTTCAATATCGAAACAGACTGTTTAAGAAAGCTTCACTTTGTGTTCATGGCTGCGACCTGCACGATCAAGGATCTGGACGACTGGCTGCGAGCTGAGAAAACATGGAGACCAGGGCACATAAATGAACAAGGGAAAACATAAAATGATTTTATCGATCGAAGGGGGAAAAACTTCAAGACTCAGCCTATGAAAAGGATAGAGACAGGGAAAAACTACAGACTTAGGTAAAAACCACAAACCCACAAGACTCTGACAAGTTCATGTGATAACATTTGTCTCCACAGGGGATGGTATGCTCCCTGCGAGCTGCCAAGAACAAGTAGTTCTAGTGCCTTAGTTGTTGGGTTATGGAGTTGAGCTCAAAAAATTTCGCCGAAGGTCGACATGTACAGGAAAACAAACACACATGCTCCAGAAAGAGCTTATTCATGTACACTCCTAGACTAATGATTTTTTACACAGTGCTAGGTGAAAGAGAACTTCCACCATATCCATTCAAGTAACTTCCTAACTGGAAGCTCTTTTACTCTGTCAGTGCTCGATAACAGATGATGCAACTATGACAACAAAATGATCACATCCTTCATCTTTCCTCCAGATGGCAATGGTGGAATAAGGCTTGGAGGCTTCAAATCATGGAGGAAAAGCAACTCCATGTATTCCCATACAGGCTCATAGAATGAGTGACAAAATCCACTGGGGTGGTGGTAGAAAACATGCTCTGTCCTATAGATGTTCACACACAGTTGTATGTCTCTAGCAAGCGCAGGTGAGTGAACAACTGATGCAGGTTGACTAATCCCAGGTGATGGTTTCTCACTCATAGACTCAGGGTAGGATAAAAACTGCTCATTTGGCTCTCCCTCTTCTTCTTCATGGCTCTCCTAAGGGCCAGAGTCATAATCTTCATAAACACGACCCATGGGAAAGCTCTTCTCTAGGTCTTCTGTATGCCCAGGATGACTGATTTCCACACAATGTTTTCCTTCAATGTACAAAGGAAAAGGTTCGGTTGCATTCTCTTGGAAATCCTTTATATTCAGCTCATAATCTGATTCATAGCGGTCATACACAGGTTGGATGCTCCCTGAGTCATCCAAATATGAGGCAGGGATCTACTTCTCTTCATCTGAATACACAACTATATCTTTGTTTAAATTTGAGACAGTAGGTGCATCAGGGGTAGAATATGATGCCTCTATGGCTATGCAATCCTCAACCTCACCATCATGAGCAGGGATGCCAAGAACATCTACTCCTAGGAATGGAAAATCCTCTGCGCTTTTTTCAAAAGAGCAACGAACACGATCTGCCTTCAATTTATCTAACCTTGCAGTAAGTGATCTCGCTAGCCACATCAACTCAGCTAGGGAATCTTCTTCCTCCTCACAACCTTCATCCTCACATCTTCCATCCTCATAGCTTTCATCCTCACAACTTTAATTCTAAACATTCATACCTTGAACACAATCTTTGTATTCTTCACAACAATTATGACAAATTAACTTAGAAGAATAAAACTTTTGACAGTGCCTATTGAAAGCTACATGAAATTCTCCCAAGGAGGAGATTCTATCATGGGGTAAGGAGTGATACCATTCACGAGCATCTCCTTCTAATGAGAGCATGAACATATTTAATAATACATCCTCATGATGTATCTCCCATTGATGCATGAGTTCATGAAACTCACGGAGATGCTCTGCAGGGTTGTCCTCTTTACGTTTTTTAAATATGGGAAAAAAATCACCCCATTCATCCATAGTAGGAACAACATTAGGAAAACCAGGAACAATAGAAAGATTGAAGGGAGCAAACCTTCAAGCCAATATTTTTTCCATTTCAAAACAGTGGAGTCACCACTAGATCCTTTAATCATGGAGTCACCAGGTGAATGATATGCAGTCTGAATGTGTCTGGTCTTTGTTCACCATCAAAGACCAGATCTGATCATTGTCAATCTCCCAGGGAACTTTTAAGCTGAGAAAGCAGTTGTTAAAAGCCTTCTCGAGAAAAATTCTTTGGGTTAGCTTCGGGTGTGCTAGAGGTAGCCACAACTGAAATAGTGGAGTCGACACAGTGGAGTCTCCAGGTGCAAGCACAATATTCAATGGTTCTGATATATAGTGCACCTTCAGAATCAAAATCTCTTTGTCGTTCTATCCCAGGGAAATGTCTTCAATTCGTTCCCCGACAACAACGCCAGAAATGTTAGCACTAGAAGTCACCTTCAGATTGCATAGAAGGTAAGCCCAGTACCCATCAGTTATGTGAGTGTAATTGAGTTTTAAGAGGTCAAATGGAGAAGACTCAATGATAATAACGTTCTAACTCAGAAATCTAGACTAGCATGCACAAGCAATTGAGGTCTTGGATTAACTTCAATCAGTAAGTTGGAGTAAAGGTGAGTAGAAGGAAGACTTTGGTGAGAAAGGTGTAGAGGTAGAAACCACAAACCCACAGGACTCTGACAAGTTCATGCGATAACACTATAGATACCACTACTTGCTACAGATCCAACTCCTTGCTATGGATCCTCAAACTCTGTTATGTTCCATCATTTGCTACAGATCCTTGAATCCCTGCTTTGTTTCATTTTTTACTACAAATTCTCTAAGCTTTGCTATGTTCTGCGATTTGCTACAAATCCTCGAGCCTTGCTCTATTCCACCATTTTCTATGAATCCTAGAGCTTTATTTTTCCATATGCTACAAATCCTCAAGTCGTGTTCTGCTCTATTGTTTTCTATGCATCCTCACACTCTGATTTGGTTTTGTCGCTAGTTATTGATCCATGGGTTTCATTGTTGTTACATGCATGTGCTTTTGATCTACATCCTTATGTTGTTGATATTATCACTAGTCTCATCAAATGATCCCACCATCATTAAAAAATATTGTGGGTAAGTACAGAGGTACAATCTCTCCTTTGTATTTACAACAATCATTAATTTCCTTGTTAATGCATGGAGGGTACCTTTCCCATGATAGATTTCCATGTTAGCCTACTAAGGTCAACATGTCCCTTCAATCGGTGGGGGGAAATTTGGTCTAGTCACCACTTGGTGCATGTGATTCACTCACCACCATTTACCTGCACTTCATTGTTGACATGACCTATTATCACTCCCCACCTTTTTCTGCAATCATCACATTAATTACCATTATTAAACTTGTTAATCATTGTCTTGTCATATGATTTCTCCTTATTTAGTCAATTGTTGGTGTCTCCACTGATGTTATGTCAGTCACCACCCTCTATATTTCAAAATTTGGTAAACATTGGCTCAACATTTGTTGCCACTCCCCTGCAACCCCATTTTTCACTACTCCTCTAAATCGCATTTGTTGTTACTCTGCTTTGCGACTACTCTGTGTATCCATTATCACTATTGAGAGCACAATGGGTGGGTCTGCTATATGCTATGAGCATGTTACTTTAGAATAGTTATAAATCAACCCCAAGGTGCTCCAAATTTTTAGGAATGTACGTTGGCTCAACGATTTTGAGCATTCACAAGAACTTGATACAGTCGTTGCACTTGACTTTGCTCAAAATTTTTAGTTTTCAGTTTCTATGGTTTAGTGTCTACACATACATGTAATAGAAGAAAGCATTTATAGGGTGATGGGTCTGCCTCGAATAAGGGATCATTGGTTCGAACGATGTGTCACATTCAATTAGGGTCATATTGACTTCCTTGTTGGTGATGAAGTTGTAGAAGATCGAGGAAAATGGGTTAAGTGGCGGTCATTAAGACGACCATGGTTCGAGGTAGCTTATTTTGTATAGAAGTATATTACCAGTGATGGGAATCTCAACCTCCTCTTTGATTATCATTTGAAGTTGCTAACTCGTTTACAATATCAAATACTCATCAATATGCCTTACTTCATGTTGAGGTCACTACAACTCATGGCTAAAAACATAAGATCAAGTATAATTACCCTACCACTAGTTCAACACATCATGGTCTGATCAAACTATTAGTAGTTAATGCTCTCTTCTATTCAAATCAAACATGGGAGGCATTTCAACAAAGGCCTCCTCAAATTCAATAGGTGGTATAGGAAGAACATGCAACAAAGGAATTCCAAGTAGAAGAAGTGCATTCATCAGAGGAAAACATTATTGTAGAAGTCTAGGAATAAGAAACATAAGTAGAAAAAGCATACATTGTTGCAGGAGTCCAAGTAGAAAAAAGACTACAAAATATTGAAGTTCCAATAGTATAAGTACAACCTATTGGAATTGAGATGACAGAGGAAGGTTGCCCAATCATAGAAGAGAATCCATTTGCACCCATAGAAATCTTAGATGACCCTGTGACTGAGGTTGGCCCTTCAACCAGAAAAAGGAAAAAGTACAAGGAAGAAATCTCCATTCCAACCCATCCCAAGAAAAGAAGGATTGATTTTATTCCAGGTAAGTACCATTTAAAACCTTCCTATGG